>OX596012.1:31047084-31311131 GCA_951394025.1 Heteromyza rotundicornis
TATTGAAATTAAATTAAATGACATGTGGTATAAGTATTTGAAACAAATGCCGTTAATTCGGCCGGTGCAAACGACTGGATTACGATCTTTGAGCTTTGGTACGTAGCCGAATGCTCGCACAAAATGGCCCGGCAGTGTAAACACTTGAAAACGAACAAATCTGTAGATTCCGATGCTGGTGCGGGAGGGAATATTCAGTCAGTGTAAACGGTTGCACGAACGGAATTTCGTTTACGATTGGAGTTCGCGACAAAAGTTGTGTTCGCTCCTACGGTCTAAGTGCACCTTCAAATTAAGTAAAAATAAGTACCTTTATCCCTTTTAGACAAAATTAAACCAAAAATTCCCGTAGGAAGGGAAATTTGCCTAAAGTTGGCTGCACTGGTTGAGCGCCCCGTCTGTGAGGAGTGTTGCCACATTGAGAGACGTTCTGTTGTGTTTTTGTAAATTTTTCTTGTGGGAAGAAAGTGATTTCTATAACTTGTTGGGACAATTTTGCAGTGCTTATTTGCCGAAAAGGCCAATTGCAGTGTTTAAGTCAAGTTTCATTTAATTTTCATTCGCAATGGACGTCTTCTCGTAATATTAATGGCGGTTTGCCTGCATTCAAGTCCCCATAAGCCAACGCGAAATTCCGCAGCCGGTACGGAACTTGAATAAAAATGTTTCTTGAATATGCGATACTGCGTTTTTTTTAAAGAAAATTTATAAATGATACACATTTTTAGTTGTAGCTTTGAAATTTTTCACCGCAAACAAATTTTTGTATTCCAATATCTTTGCTGGAAGAATTTTAGAGAAAGTACCGCGGCGGCGGAATTTTGGGTATTTTAAGTTGTAATGAAGTACTGTGTGTAGGGTTACTGTGAAAGTGGGCGACTTTCGCAGTGAGCATTTAAGGTCGCCACACATGAATGCAAAATTTCGTTGGTGTCGTGGTACTTTTTCTTGAAAATACGATAGTGCGCTCTAGAATGATATGCATTTGTTTTTGTTTTTTTGAAATTTTTCAGCACGAAAAAATTTGTCCCAGCCGAATATCGCCTTGCAATTTTAGAGCAATTTTTGGGGAAATTTCGCGGCAGTGTGTGGGGAGCTTTAAGTTGGGTATAATTTAATTTCCATTCACAATAGACATTTTTCCGTAGTTATTTGGAATGTAAATGGCAAATGCATTTAAGTGGAAATGAAGTACTGTGAAAGTGGGCGTAATATGTGGGAGATTGGGGCAAATTATGGAATTGCGAATATGTAATACTCAAGGAGAAGCCGTGTTATTTTGGCATTGCCTTAGGTTTTTTCCATTGTTGAAAAGTTACATGCAATCAAATGGAAATAACCTTAATTATTACTCCCTGCTGCATTTAATGTTGAAAATACACGAAGTTGTTGAAATTTGTGATCGGTACATCGACTTGAAATACTTTAGCAAATCGATTTCATACTTTGAAAGAAACCGAAAGGGTTTTTTAACCCGCAGATATGGTAACACTGCTGTGGGGAAAAATTAAGTCCTAGGTGGCAACCAAGTTGATTGTTGATCA
Organism: Heteromyza rotundicornis; assembly: GCA_951394025.1. Taxonomy (NCBI): domain Eukaryota; kingdom Metazoa; phylum Arthropoda; class Insecta; order Diptera; family Heleomyzidae; genus Heteromyza; species Heteromyza rotundicornis. The sequence continues at coordinate 31,048,629 of OX596012.1, forward strand.
TATGGTATTTTCTTTAAAAGATTCACAAATGTGCGAGAAATACGTATTTTCTAACTTGTGGGCGGTAAAAGTGGGCGTGTCAAAACCTATCCTTTGTCACGACTCACGACCCGTAGAACACACATATAAATTTTGGTGAGAATCGGTGCTGTAGTTTTCGCGTCCACTGGTGACAAACATACACGTCTCTTTTATATATATAGATTAAAAGTAGAGACCGACCGAAATTCGGTTTCGGCCAAAAAAAGCTGTTTCGGCAGTGTTTCGGATTCGGCCGATAAATAAAATATCGTTTTCGGCCAAATTTCGTATTATGCCAAAATTTCGGTTTGATACGAAAAATGTAACAAATAAATAACAAAGATTATACATATCGACAAAACTGAACTTTTTATGTGTTAACTAAACTTGATAGACAAATTCCTTTGTATTTTGCCACGCTGAATACGAAAATAATAATGAAAAATACACAAGGAACAACCAAGTGGATACAATCGGTATGTAACACAAATTTAAGAATTGATCATAGTTTCGAGGAATCAGAAGCGACAAAGAAGACATGACCCCAAATTGTATTGAAAAAGGAAAAATGGAAAACTTTAGAGTAGATCTACTACTCTCGCGATGATTTTTAAATTTCGACTTCCCTCAAGATATGTTCTACTACTATTGTAAGAAATCTACTCCTCAAAATATTATGTGAGTTTCATACAATGCAAAACTACTACTCTTTCAACAAATCTGCTTCCCCGGCAGAAATTTCTACTACTCTCGTAGAATTTCTAGTACTCCACGCAGAAACGCATATCTAAATCTACTACCCTGACAGAATTTCTACTACTCACGCAAAAAAAATTAAATCTACTCTCCTTTCTTCAAATATATTCCCCTAAAATCGAATATCTACTACTCTCGTCGTAGCAAAAGGTGAGAACCCTGCCCCTTCAAATTCATTGCTTCTAAATTCATCTAATTCATGATCTGAACTTAAAATGATAGATTTTACCCTACTGATGCGCTTAATTATTCAAAATTTTTTCTATTATTTTTTCGGTTTCGGCCGAAATTAAAAAAATAAAAATTCGGCTATTTCGGTTTCGGCCGAAAAAAAAGAAGAAAATTTCGGCCATTTCGGTTTCGGCCGAAATTAAAAAAAGCGATTTCGGTCGGTCTCTAATTAAAAGTAACTTTTAAAACATTTTTTTTTATTAAATTTTCTTTGGTAAAAGCTTTATGAATTAAAGTATGCTTCAGGTCGATAGCGTTCGTTGCTAGTTGCCCAGTTATAAGTAATATAATTATTAATAATTAAATTTCTCAAAATAAATAAAATAAAGTATGCTTATATGTATATGAAATATATGTAACTTGTTTACGTTTTTGAATGTTAATAAAATTTTCTGTTCATATTTAAAAAGATTTTTAATTACAAAATTGGGACATTGATGTGTTGGTACTTTTTCGACAGGTACTATATTTTTTGCTTATTTGTACTAAATGGATCAACCCCAATATCATCCCTGTTTCTAATAGATGTAAAGTTATTTTAACATATTTAGAACTTTTTGAAAATTTGATTTTTTGTTGTGTAACGAGGTGGCGAAAAAGAATAACCGCTTGCGTTGAACAAAAAGTTGTTATTCTGGAAAAGGTGAAAAACTTGCAATTGTAATTGTTCAAAAAATTTAAGACAGAAACCTTCAAATGTATAGAAAAGTGTACAAATTACATTGCAATAGTTTAATTGGTGAAAACTTGCATAGAGCTTTCAACTTTCTTCCTACATGCAGGGCAATAATGCGGTTGGGATTCGGCAATAGATCGCGCCTGCAATTTTAAATTGCACTCATGACAAATATGCAAATGTTTGCATGGTAATAGTACAATATTTGGACGTAAAGTGACGCAAACAATGCACATATTTTGATTCAACTCTTGTGTCCATTGTGTTTGGGTGTCTGCTACTTCTGTGTCTTCTTCTCCCTCACTTTCATTTTTGGGATATTCCTCAAATAAGTCCTCCGATGGTTCCATATCAGTACAAATGTTATTGTATCTTCCTTCTTTTGCCACCGATTGCGCCACCGCTTTCAATAACAACAGAAAAATCCCGACTTTTCATGAACTCCTCATCTTGCAGTACTCTGACAAATTTATAAAAGTTTACATTTTTATGTAAAGTCTCTCCTAAAACAACGTTGTAGGCCTCAACGTCCGACGTTGCTCGAGTTAACTTTTTGAAAACCGAAAAGTTACGTGTTCCAACCCTGACTAGAACAATAAAGGCAAACGTTAGATGTTATGAATTTTTCATTTATATGTTGTATAAAGACGCACTAACTACTTTTAACCATTCACCAATATATATGTAACAATGAAGAAACCCGTTGGATGTAAAGCAAAAAATCGCGCGATTTAGTGCTAAAATTTTTTTTCTTTTGTTTAAAATTTTACAAACTATGTTAAAAGCGCCGTAGTCGAAAATTTTTTTTCATTTATCTTTTGTATTGAACTAACTACTATACTGCGGTAGTAGTCAGAGCTATTAACCATAAAGAAAAATATATATAATTGGTCAAGTTTTCGGTTTTTTACGGTTAAGTTACGTCGAATCGACTGGCAATAATGGAATCAACAGCCTTGAAAATTTACTCTTGGGTGAACATCCTAGCCAGCAAATCTATTAATTTGTGTTATATTTCTTTCAGATGAACAAACTTACGGTGGTGCAATGGCGCAAAATAGAACAGGTTTTCAATATCAGCATGGAAACCAAAGATTCAATGAATATTCTGGCTATAACCAAAGGAATGTTCGAAACAGTCACAACATAAACAGATTTGGTATTCCCAGAAATGCTGGCTCTACACATATTCAACGAGGGAACTACCGGCAGAATAATAACAGATATTAATACATATTTTTTTAAAACATTTATAGAGACGGACTGTGTTTACCATACTTATGTAAATGCAACATAAAATTGTATGCTGAAAAAGAGCGCAATAAAATTTGTTGTTTGTTTCACGTCAATCATTTAACGGTGTTTTTTATAACCCTTATATTAACTTGCTTTGGGTGGACTATATATATATATATATATATCTGCGGCTAGCTTTTTCATACACTTCCACATGAGCTAGAGAGCTAAAATTTGGAACACTGATAGAACTCCGGTGACAATACACTCTTTTGGGGTCCATCAGAGTCGCAGGGGGCCGTGGGGGGACTCAAACCCCTTTTTTTTAAACATGGCATAACATCCAATTCCTTCAAGCTACAATGATGAAATTTGGTAGGTGAGTTCTTATTCTTAAAATTAAATTTTGTACTCTTTGGGAATTGGGGGATGTGGGGGCAAAGGGGAGCGGGATGGAGCCAATTTAAAGTTCTAACTTTCGTGTTTTGTAAGCTACAAGGCTGAAATTTTTTACTTAGGTTCGCATTCGGGAAAAAGAAGAAAAAGAAGAGGAAAAAAGAGTGGGAAAAAGGGGAGAGAAAAAAATTTTTTTTTACAAAAAGAGGAAAATAAAAAAAAAGAGTAAAAAACAAGTTTTTTAAAATAAAACCCTTTAACCGACTAAAAAGCAGAAAATAAATTTCCTTTAAATTACTTTCAGCAATTTCGATTTAAAATTAAGGGCAATTTCGATTTAAAATTAAGGGCGACTTATGGCGACAAAATCTGCAATGATATTCGGAGGAAAGTACCCAGGCGTGGCAGTCGACCGATTCCGCCCATTTTCAATACCAACTCCTTCGAAGGCAAAAAAATGATAAACCCAAAATTTGGGACCTCTATCTTTCTCCTAGCTCCTGCAATCGTGTTTACAAGCAAACAGGGCGGACAAACAGACAGACGGATATGCAGCGACCCCAAAAACCCCCGTATAAGAACTATTTAAAACTATTTCAGCGGAATTATGTTACATATTTTACAAAACACGATTTTCACTTATATGGGACTCAGTCGACAGATTCCGCTCATTTTCAATACCAACTCCTTCGAGCGCCAAAAAATGATAAATCCAAAATTTGGGACCTCTACCTTTCTTCTAGCTCCTGCTATCGTGTTTACAAGCTAAGAAGGCAGTCAGACGGACAGACGGATAGGGCTAAATCAACTATGGAGGTGACGCTGATCAAATATATATATACTTTTCCATACCCGACACCCCAAGCAACCACAAACAGATAATTGCCACAAGCTTTGTGGCATATAAGTGCTATATAAGTGGCTTGTAACCTAATCTATTAAAAATAAGTGTTTAACAGATGGCATATAAGTCACTTGTAAATTGGTTCCTAAAAGGTTCCATCTGAGTGGCTAACATTACATATGCCACTCAGCCGTACAGTGGCAGAGTTGCTTTGGTGGCCCAAGTGTGGTTAGCATGTGGCTTTGTCACTTTCTTTACATTTTTACTGAAGTCGATGCGAAGCCCACTTCAGTTGTTGAATACGAAGATGCCAGTGAAATTTATAACGAATGGGAGCGTACATCAAGCAGTGATGAAGATTATGCACCAGAGGAAGAAATTCCGAAAAATTTGCGTGCATTTTTAAGGAATTGGGCTATAAAACACCAAATACCCGTGATACAAACAATAAAATTGAATATTGGCACTATGGTCTGCAGCGTGCAGCGAGGCTGTTTGTAATGTAATGACGTTTGTTCTGTTTGACAGTTAGTGCTGTTCAACAGCATTTCTGTAAAAGCGGAATGGAATTGAATTGAAATTCCAATGGCATATAGGTGCCTTTGCCAACATTTAAACATCTTTTTAACATAGTGGCATATTCGGGCTTTTTCAGTGGCAAATAAGTGGCAGACACGTGAATATCGGATTAGCAAGAACCTGACGTCTTATGGCAAATAGATGGCAGCCACTTAAAATCCCACTCAATGGCTGCTTGGGACGTCTCCTTCTTGGTGTTACAACAGTCAGACCAAAGTGAATATATCGTCGTCGTTCAGTGAAAAGTTACTAAGTCCAAAAAAATCAAAATGAGATAATTGCTTTTAAAGATTAAAATGAACGTAAAAAATCCACAAACCCATGAATACAAACAGTCTTAAGCTTAAAATGATGGGGGAGCTTAGCACCATCTGCCGCAAAAGACCGCATTGAGTTTGGATAAGTATGTAATTTGCTTCTTTTTGAGAACAACTCTGGCACAAGATAAGAATGTTACAATACCCGCGGGAGCTTCCCGATCTCTATGATTTTGTTAAATGGTAGATGGAAGCCGCCACTAACACCTCTCATCAAAAAATGGTCAAGAAATTTCACGTGGGTGAGCCAAAGTGGGTAATTCGATTTATATGGGACTTAGTAACTTTTCACTGAACGCAATATTGAAAAAAGGAAAGAAAGTGGTGCAACATCCGCGGGACTGGCCCGATCTCTATGATTTTGGGCTTAAACGATAGATGGAAGCCGCCACTAATACCTCTCATCAAAAAATGGTTAAGAAATTTCACTTTGGTGAGCGAAAGTGGATAATTCCATTTCTATGGGACTTAGTAACTTTTCACTGAACGCAATATTGAAAAAAAGAAAGAAAGTGGGGCAACATCCGTGGGACTGGTCCGATCTTCATGATTTTGGGCTTAACGATAGATGGAAGCCGCCACTAACACCTCTCATCAAAAAATGGTCAAGAAATTTCATGTGGGTGAGCCCAAGTGGGTAATTCCATTTCAATGGGACTTAGCAACTTTTCACTGAACGCAATATTGAAAAAAATATGCAAAGTCACCCCATCTGTCGGTGCTTATTATTTGGAAATGTTGCCACGGAAAAAATCAAAAATTCAACTATCAATCGAAGTGCAACGTTAAAAATTGTTTAAATGGTGCCTATAAAAAGAACTCGCGCAGGTGCAAAGCAAGTCCCAGTGGTTGCCAATGCCGCGGTGCCGAAGGAGCAGATACTGGCATGGAAACGTACGCGGAGAACCATTCGAAATGTTGAGGAAATCGCCCGCTTTGTAATTTTACCGTTTAAATTTAGTGTCCTCATAAAAAGTAATATCTTTTAACTGGAGGATAACATTTCCGAATACACAGTAGCTGTCACAGCCGCGAACACACAATCCACCGGAAAATATCGTGGATGATTCAGATTTAGTAAATATAACAAACAGTTTAAGTGTCAGGTATTGAGAATAAGTATGTACACAATTCTGTAGGAGGTACACGACTCTGAAAACGATGACGTCGATGGAGATCACGACTATGCTCCTAGCAGATTGGGTTAGGTTATTTTTAAATGCACACAAAACTTCTCTGAAGAAGACAGTGTACTGATTTGCAGAGAGTACTGGCTTTCAGGAGACTACAGACAACAAAGAAATTCTTCAACACACCGTCCGTATAGATATCGCCCCAGAAAGCATACCATTCGAAGAACGCGAACAACCACTTTTTTTTTTTTTAAAAATGGATTAAGATTTTTTTAAAAACACTGTCGATTAGCAGTGGTCCTGTACGAGTAGCCATTGAGGGAATGAGCCCGATTAGCGGCATTTACGATAAAAGCGATGAAAGAGGACGACACTGTCCAGGTATAAAAACGTCAGAAGAAGACTTAAATGCAATTAAAAGTCAGTAATGGAATCGAACTTCTGTCGTAAGTCATCGCAGAGGCAGTATTTGGATTCAAAGCTCTCGATAGCAAAAATGTACGAACTATACCAAACCGACAGAAAAAAATCGAAATCTTAATGCTGTGAGTCTCACTACGTACAAGAGAATTTTCGGAAAAGAGTACAACCTCTCATTTTTCAAGCCCAAAAAAGAACAATGCGCATTGTGTGCGCGATATCAGTCAGCCAGTCCACAAGAGAAATTGGAACTAAAAATTGAGTATACACAGCACAAAGATCGAGAACACGAATCTCTAGAAAATAAAGCGAGTGACAAAAAAAAGCTGAGTTGGATCCATCGTTTGTAACGGCTACTTTCGATTTACAATCTGTATTGCAAATACCAAGCAGCGATGTCTCACCTATGTATTATTCTCGCAAACTTTGTTGCTACAACTTGACAATATATGAAGGCGCTCCACCAAACAACGCATATTGCTATACTTGGACAGAAGTACATGGAAAAAGGGGAAGTGCTGAAATTGGAACATGCATTTATAAGTACTTGAAACAACTGCCAAGCAATGTGAAGACTGTGTCCCTCTTTTCCGATACTTGTGGGGGACAACATCGCAACCAAAACGTCGCAGCTATCCTTATGTACTTTGTACAAAATACGAATATAAATATCGAAGAGATTGAGCAAAAGTTTCTGTAGTCAGGACATTCAATGCTGGAATGTGATAGCATGCATAGTGCAATTGAAAAACAAAAATATTCGTCGGTTTATACAATGCATGACTGGATAAATATATTTCGTGTTGCACGTTCCAGAAGAGGCAAGAAAAGAAACAGCGAATACGAAGTGTCAGAGCTTAAGTTTGATGACTTTTTAGACTTATCAGCACTAGCTAGCGCCACGCAAAAAAATACCAGTGAATCACAGTGAATATTTTAAAATAAACGTCTGTGGAAAGGGAAGACCAGTTAATAATAATAATAATAATAATAAAGGGGGGGATTTGCACTGCGACCTTTGGTCTTTTGTGCCCCCACTACGAGTCCGTGTTGGGTGACGATGCCTCCACCAACCCCAATTCCGTTAGGAATTTCAAGATTAGAAGAGGATCTAGATTCGGCCAATCATGCTCTGGCACCAGGTACTTTCCCAGTACGCGCCTCCTTGTGTGGATGATTGCCCCACAGGACTCCAGTAAATGACCCGGACTTTCTTCTTCCTCATTGCAGAATCTGCAAGAGTCGTCGTTTAGAATGCCCAGATTCGTGAGATGCCCCCTCAGTCTGCAGTGACCAGTGAGAAACCCCGTTAGGATTCGAAGCCGGTTCTTACTCAGCCCGATACAAGCTTCAAACCTCCTCTTGTTATATTTACCAAGGAGTGATTTGGCCTGCCGTAGCCCAGGTAGATCGAACCAATAGTTCGATCTGTCCACCCGTACTCTTTCTCTGAGCATTTCCCGGATAGTGTGTGCACCTATACCACAGAATGGCTCTGGCACTGTAAGGGGCGTAGCCGCTCCTTTTCTAGCAAGCTCGTCTGCCGCCTCGTTCCCCTCCACACCGACGTGTCCTGGCACCCAGCAGAGCGTAACTTTATTGGTTCCGCCCAGCCGGTTTAATTTTGCAAGACAGTCCCCCACTAGCCTGGAGCTAATGATGTGAGAGTCTAGAGCTTTAAGAGCCGCCTGACTGTCAGATAGTATTACGATTTCCCGTCTACAGTATTTTCTATCGAGGTTGAATTGCACACATCTTTCAATTGCATGAACTTCTGCTTGGAAGATGCTGGTCAGTGTGCCCATTGGTTCGGAGTATTTGGTACGTGGCCCGAATACCCCAGCACCAGTGCCCTCGTCTGTTCTGGATCCATCTGTAAACCACATTATAGCATGGTCGCGGATACCATACTGTGAGTGTATATTGGACCATTCTTTCTTACTACTGAGCTTCACATCAAAGTTTTTTGTGAAGCTAAATTTTCTCATGTTATCGTCCCTTGGAGCTAATAGAAGCGGATACTTATTGGAAAGAGTGAAGTGATCCGAGCGCTCAATACACCTTCCGTACCCTATACCCTCCTTAGAAAATCTCGCAAGTGTACTGTCAGCTACCTCCCCAATCACAATGTGTAGGGGAGTCCTGACCAGGACTTCTTCTCGAAGATAGTTATCTATTACTTTTTCCATCGTTTTTAAAAGAAACGACGTCAAGCAAATTGGTCTAAAGGATTTTGGTAGTGTAGGATCCTTCTTCCCAACCTTCGGGATAAAAATAACTTTAGCCCTACGCCAGCTGCTAGGTATGTACCCTAAGGCCAGGCTGCTTGTAGAAATCCTTCTAATCTGCTGAATCATTTCAGGCCCTCCCTTCTGGAGAAGAGCCGGAAATATGCCATCTACACCTGAAGATTTGTAGGGGTGAATGGTTCCAATTGCCCATTCAATCCTTCTTCTGTCACAAATTTTGTTGGCTACCTCCCAATCTACTCTTCTAGCTCTCCGACCCATATACAAGTTCAATGAGTCCGCCTTAGGTACGCTGCCTGGGAAGTGGGTCTCAAGGAGCAATTCGGCTCGTTGAGACTCACCTTCTGTAAAGGTGCCATCTGCCCTTTTGAGAGTCAAGGTAGCTACGTTCCCTGTTTTGGCTACCGCCTTGTACAGCCTCGCCGCTACAGGAGTATCCACTATGGTCTCACAGAAGTCCCTAAAGCTTTTCCTTTTAGCGCTCCTAATTTCTTTACTGTACATAGTTAGGGTCGTGGTGTAACTATGCCAGTCCCCGGTTCTCTTAGCTCGGTTAAAGAGCTTCCTCGTCGAAGCCCGAAGATTTGACAACTCGTTGTTCCACCACGGCGCATACTTAGTACTACCAGTCCTACTCGGACAACTGAGGTTATATCCCTCGATCATAACGTTCGTTAGTTCTACTACCTCCTGCTCCAGTTGAGGGTGATTGCCCGGCGGTCTGCCGGTACTGAATGCCCCAGAACTAGAATACATGAAGTCTCTATACTTGTCCCAGTTCGTACGCCTGGGGTTCCTTGATGGTAATAAATTTGGTCTACTCCCTACAATGTCAAATACCACTATCCGATGGTCTGACATTGAGGGTTCGTCCGATACCCTCCAATTTCTAATCTGTCCACTGATGCTTTGACTGCACAGTGTTATGTCTAACACTTCCTGCCTAACCCTTGTCACAAAAGTGGGGCTATCCCCAACATTGAGAATTTCTAGGTTAGTGTTGTAGATATACTCAAGAAGGTACTCACCCCTGCCGTTGCAATTCGTGCTACCCCAAATCGTGTTATGGGCATTTGCATCGCACCCCAGGAGTAGTGGTATGTGCAGCTTAGTGCAATGCTCCACAAGCCGCTGAACCTCCAGTGGTGGAACTTCCTTCTCATCACCCGGGAAGTACGCCGACGCTATGACCACCGTCCGATCAGTTCCGCCTATATTGAGCAGAGTCTGAATCGGCACTAGGTCCCTGGTCAGGAATTCTGAAAGACAAAAGTAGTTAGTTTTATCCCTCAGTAACATGCTGGCTCTAGGGTCTTTGACCCTGGTATCCCATAGTACCTGGGCCCCTACACCTGTCAGTCCTCTCACCTGTCCGCCATAGGTCCAAGGTTCCTGGATCAGTGCCGCCACAAGGTGTTGTTTGGCAAACATCCTCGCAATTACAGCCGAAGCTGCTTTGGCGTGGTGGATGTTCACCTGGGCGAACCTGGCACTGACCCCCCCGCTGCTGTCGTCCATCATGACGACTCCGGAGCCGACGCCCCGGATAGCAGCAATCTCTCCTCCTCTTCCTCTGTCGGATCCAAGACGCTGAGGACAGTGATATTACCAACACTGCCCTCCTCATCAGAATCCGACCCTTCCTCCATCGGAGGGGCAGGGGTCGCTCCAGCGTCAACCACCACAGGTGACGCTGGTTCTGCTGACACTGTAGGTGCCGCGCTAACTACATGCCCCTCAAGAACTTCGGAAGGAACCTCCTCTATTGAAGCCTCCGCTCCCACCTCCTCCACAGGTCTCCTCTGCAGATGAGCCGAGACCTTCCCGAAGCGGTAGTTCATCTGCCCACCACTCCTCAGGATGGCCTCGTACGACGCCTCATCGATGCTCACCCTCAGGAGCTGGCCACCACCATCCTCCCGACAGCTGATCGTCTTCCATACGTTAGTATGAAGGCCCTCATTTTGAGCATCGATGAGCGCCATCGTCACCTGCAGCGCCTGTCCCGCACTCCTTGGTAGGAACACCGTGACGATCCGCTCTTTCGGGATTTCTCCCCCAGACCGGACCGTCAGTTCCACCCCCTTCCACGTCCCCAGCTTAGACACCACCTTCCTGATCCACTCCGCTGTTTGCGGAGTCTCACAGTCCAGCAGCATCATGCCGGGTCTAAAGTAGATGCCCTGGAACTTGAGTTTTAACTCGTATCCCAGGGCCATCTCGGCGACAATGGCATCCTCAAGCGCAGTCAGCTCTTTTGGAGCCAACCCCACTTGAGGATAGTCCTTCGGCAGTATGACCACCCGCTCAGACATGACCACCTTGGCGTAGGAGATGCCCGGCGCCGCGGTGGGTCCTGTCGTGACCGGGTCGACAACCGCGCGTGCCCCGCTCACCTCGCACGACGAGACTGCCTTACTCTTCTTCGGCGCAGTGCTCGCCTGAGGAGGAGTCAGCGTTTTGTTGCCCCTTTTGTGGGGCCCATCCGCTGGGGGCGCAATACCAGGCTGAGCCCGATGCTGAACCGCCAACTTCCTGGCCTCACTCGGTGCCAAGCCCCTGTGAAGATATCGGATGTACCACCTCGTGCCGCACCCGCTAAGGCCTTCACGAAATGGGTCATCTTTACCACCAGGTTGACCCGGCTCCGGAGCCATGGGAGTAAAACGCCGCCTCCCCCTCCCAGCTTCGGTGGGTGCTAGCCCCACCCTCCCTACCTGTCGTGCCATACCAGCCGTGTCAGGTCTCCCAGCTTCGGTGGGTGCAAGCCCCACCCTCCCTACCTGTCGTGCCATACCAGCCGTGTCAGGTCTCCCAGCCTCACGGATAGGCTTGGGCGACCCGGCACCTCCGGCATCTTTAACAGTGGCAGCTCTTCCTTCTGTGGGTACAAGCCCCAACCCTCCTGCCTGACGTGCCCTCCCAGATTTGTCGGACCTCCCTGCCGCACCATCCCGACCAGAAATGCTGGCCGGCGATCGCACTGCGCTGGACGATCCGACACCTCCGGCTTCACTGGCACCACCCCTACTCGGCGCGGGTACTTTCCCCGCCACCCCTCTTTGGTGAGCCACCCCAGATGCGTCGGGCCGCCCTGCAGCAAGACCCGTACCAGACTTGCCGATACGCAATCTCGCTGCTACAGGCGAGCCGACACCTCCGGCAGCGATGTCCGTGGCAGATACACTCCCAGACGGTACATCCCTCCTATTCCATCCAGTCGAACCGTTGCTGGAGCCTTGCGGCCCAAACACCCAGTCGACCGGACAACTCACCAGCGCCGGCGGCGCTCGCTTGGGACTCTTGTGGCGATGGCCACCCCTACCTCCTCGACTAACGTTCATGGAACTATGCTCCAATCGGTTAGCCGCCTCCGTTGCGGTAACATCCCGCCATACAGTTTTACCTGCTTTCCTACCCATAAATGATCCCACGAGTACGAGGGACAGAAAGTCGACCGGGGCATAGCCCCCGCTACCCCGGCAAGGCTAGTTAAAACCAGAGGTCGCCTGTTATCTGGAGTACACCGTAGACAGACACACTAACGCAGTGCCATTCGTCCCTCGGCACGGTACGTATGACACCTAGGATTGCGGGTTTTATCGAGTTTGCCTGTTTGGACTGCCTTCGATCGAATTGTCGTGGTCTGAGCATTTTTCACTTAATAGAAGTGACATATCATGGACTTAGTAACTTTTCACTGAATAGAATTTGAAGATATTTGTTTTATTTTTTTATTTTTGTTCGGGTTGATAAGACATATGGCTTGACGGTTAAAATAATTTAGATATCTTATCTAACACCAACGTGGCATACTTATCTCGTTTTTGCCCTAAATTGGACTTAGTAACTTTTCACTGAACGACGACGATATAAGGTGTAGTGTATAAAAATAATGATTTTTAGAAGTGCTTGTTAAGCCAAAAATTTTGGAAAGTCGGGCCAGAGCCACTGGGCATAACTATAATGATCCATTTTGGGCAGTCGCATCACTACAAAAAAAATCCGCCCAAAATTGATAATTGTGGTTTTTATTACGTAGTCGTCCCGGGATCCTCGGATTGCAAAAAAAAAGTCTTGAAATCCCGTGATTTCCAAAACCCTTTGGGACGGAATTCATACTATATTGATGAAATCTTAAAATTTCGGGCGCCATTTTGGATCTGCCATCTTGAATTTTGAAATTTCGACATCAAACTCGAATTCAGCGACCCCAAAAACCCCCGAATAAGAATTATTTAGAACTATTTCAGCGGAATTAGGTTACATATTTTACAAAACACGATTTTCACTTATATGGGACTCAGTCGACCGATTCCGCTCATTTTCAATACCAACTCCTTTCTTCTAGCTCCTGCTATCGTGTTTACAAGCTAAGAAGGCGGTCAGACGGACAGACGGATAGGGCTAAATCAACTCTGGAGGTGACGCTGATCAAGAATATATATACTTTTCCATACCCGGCTCGTCTCCTTCTTGGTGTTACAAACATCAGACCAAAGTGAATATATGAAGTGGTGTGTATAAAAATATTGATTTTTAGAAGTGCTTGTAAAGCCCTAAAGTTTGGAAAGTCGGGCCAGGGCCACTGGGCATAACTATAATGATCCATTTTGGGCAGTCGCATCAAGACAAATATATCAAAATTTAGTTTTTTTGGGACCTACAAAAAAAAAATACGCCCAAAATGGATAATTGTGGTTTTTTGCTCTGCGAAAGCTACATTGCGATTTTTTTTACAACATTTATAGAGACTGACTGTGTTTACCTCACGCATACTTATGCAACATAAAATTGTATGCTAAAAAAGAGCGCAATAAAATTTTTTTGTTTGTTTAACGTCCATCATTTAGCGGTGTTTTTTTAATGCTGCGATCCTTGTTGGTTGGACTTTTATGACTCCATTACTTACACAATTTTACCTAAAAATGTAAATAAAATCAGTAAAGTCTTTTAACCATTATGCTAATTTCAAAAAATGTCATGGAATCGTTAGAGAAGTGGCAAATCGTTGTGCTAGTGCAGGGGATGTATTCCCAATATAGTGGTTCTTATTTTACGATTTTTCGAAATTTAACAAGTGCACCCACGCAGTTTGTTCCTTTATGTTATGGAGGATAACATTTCCGAATACACAGTAGCTGTCACAGCCGCGAACACACAATCCACCGGAAAATATCGTGGATGATTCAGATTTAGTAAATATAACAAACAGTTTAAGTGTCAGGTATTGAGAATAAGTATGTACACAATTCTGTAGGAGGTACACGACTCTGAAAACGATGACGTCGATGGAGATCACGACTATGCTCCTAGCAGATTGGGTTAGGTTATTTTTAAATGCACACAAAACTTCTCTGAAGAAGACAGTGTACTGATTTGCAGAGAGTACTGGCTTTCAGGAGACTACAGACAACAAAGAAATTCTTCAACACACCGTCCGTATAGATATCGCCCCAGAAAGCATACCATTCGAAGAACGCGAACAACCACTTTTTTTTTTTTTAAAAATGGATTAAGATTTTTTTTAAAAACACTGTCGATTAGCAGTGGTCCTGTACGAGTAGCCATTGAGGGAATGAGCCCGATTAGCGGCATTTACGATAAAAGCGATGAAAGAGGACGACACTGTCCAGGTATAAAAACGTCAGAAGAAGACTTAAATGCAATTAAAAGTCAGTAATGGAATCGAACTTCTGTCGTAAGTCATCGCAGAGGCAGTATTTGGATTCAAAGCTCTCGATAGCAAAAATGTACGAACTATACCAAACCGACAGAAAAAAATCGAAATCTTAATGCTGTGAGTCTCACTACGTACAAGAGAATTTTCGGAAAAGAGTACAACCTCTCATTTTTCAAGCCCAAAAAAGAACAATGCGCATTGTGTGCGCGATATCAGTCAGCCAGTCCACAAGAGAAATTGGAACTAAAAATTGAGTATACACAGCACAAAGATCGAGAACACGAATCTCTAGAAAATAAAGCGAGTGACAAAAAAAAGCTGAGTTGGATCCATCGTTTGTAACGGCTACTTTCGATTTACAATCTGTATTGCAAATACCAAGCAGCGATGTCTCACCTATGTATTATTCTCGCAAACTTTGTTGCTACAACTTGACAATATATGAAGGCGCTCCACCAAACAACGCATATTGCTATACTTGGACAGAAGTACATGGAAAAAGGGGAAGTGCTGAAATTGGAACATGCATTTATAAGTACTTGAAACAACTGCCAAGCAATGTGAAGACTGTGTCCCTCTTTTCCGATACTTGTGGGGGACAACATCGCAACCAAAACGTCGCAGCTATCCTTATGTACTTTGTACAAAATACGAATATAAATATCGAAGAGATTGAGCAAAAGTTTCTGTAGTCAGGACATTCAATGCTGGAATGTGATAGCATGCATAGTGCAATTGAAAAACAAAAATATTCGTCGGTTTATACAATGCATGACTGGATAAATATATTTCGTGTGTGCACGTTCCAGAAGAGGCAAGAAAAGAAACAGCGAATACGAAGTGTCAGAGCTTAAGTTTGATGACTTTTTAGACTTATCAGCACTAGCTAGCGCCACGCAAAAAAATACCAGTGAATCACAGTGAATATTTTAAAATAAACTGTGGAAAGGGAAGACCAGTTAATAATAATAATAATAATAATAAAGGGGGGGATTTGCACTGCGACCTTTGGTCTTTTGTGCCCCCCACTACGAGTCCGTGTTGGGTGACGATGCCTCCACCAACCCCAATTCCGTTAGGAATTTCAAGATTAGAAGAGGATCTAGATTCAGCCAATCATGCTCTGGCACCAGGTACTTTCCCAGTACGCGCCTCCTTGTGTGGATGATTGCCCCACAGGACTCCAGTAAATGACCCGGACTTTCTTCTTCCTCATTGCAGAATCTGCAAGAGTCGTCGTTTAGAATGCCCAGATTCGTGAGATGCCCCCTCAGTCTGCAGTGACCAGTGAGAAACCCCGTTAGGATTCGAAGCCGGTTCTTACTCAGCCCGATACAAGCTTCAAACCTCCTCTTGTTATATTTACCAAGGAGTGATTTGGCCTGCCGTAGCCCAGGTAGATCGAACCAATAGTTCGATCTGTCCACCCGTACTCTTTCTCTGAGCATTTCCCGGATAGTGTGTGCACCTATACCACAGAATGGCTCTGGCCCTGTAAGGGGCGTAGCCGCTCCTTTTCTCGCAAGCTCGTCTGCCGCCTCGTTCCCCTCCACAGCGACGTGTCCTGGCACCCAGCAGAGCGTAACTTTATTGGTTCCGCCCAGCCGGTTTAATTTTGCAAGACAGTCCCCCACTAGCCTGGAGCTAATGAGCTTTAAGAGCCGCCTGACTGTCAGATAGTATTACGATTTCCCGTCTACAGTATTTTCTATCGAGGTTGAATTGCACACATCTTTCAATTGCATGAACTTCTGCTTGGAAGATGCTGGTCAGTGTGCCCATTGGTTCGGAGTATTTGGTACGTGGCCCGAATACCCCAGCACCAGTGCCCTCGTCTGTTCTGGATCCATCTGTAAACCACATTATAGCATGGTCGCGGATACCATACTGTGAGTGTATATTGGACCATTCTTTCTTACTACTGAGCTTCACATCAAAGTTTTTTGTGAAGCTAAATTTTCTCATGTTATCGTCCCTTGGAGCTAATAGAAGCGGATACTTATTGGAAAGAGTGAAGTGATCCGAGCGCTCAATACACCTTCCGTACCCTATACCCTCCTTAGAAAATCTCGCAAGTGTACTGTCAGCTACCTCCCCAATCACAATGTGTAGGGGAGTCCTGACCAGGACTTCTTCTCGAAGATAGTTATCTATTACTTTTTCCATCGTTTTTAAAAGAAACGACGTCAAGCAAATTGGTCTAAAGGATTTTGGTAGTGTAGGATCCTTCTTCCCAACCTTCGGGATAAAAATAACTTTAGCCCTACGCCAGCTGCTAGGTATGTACCCTAAGGCCAGGCTGCTTGTAGAAATCCTTCTAATCTGCTGAATCATTTCAGGCCCTCCCTTCTGGAGAAGAGCCGGAAATATGCCATCTACACCTGAAGATTTGTAGGGGTGAAAGGTTCCAATTGCCCATTCAATCCTTCTTCTGTCACAAATTTTGTTGGCTACCTCCCAATCTACTCTTCTAGCTCTCCGACCCATATACAAGTTCAATGAGTCCGCCTTAGGTACGCTGCCTGGGAAGTGGGTCTCAAGGAGCAATTCGGCTCGTTGAGACTCACCTTCTGTAAAGGTGCCATCTGCCCTTTTGAGAGCCAAGGTAGCTACGTTCCCTGTTTTGGCTACCGCCTTGTACAGCCTCGCCGCTACAGGAGTATCCACTATGGTCTCACAGAAGTCCCTAAAGCTTTTCCTTTTAGCGCTCCTAATTTCTTTACTGTACATAGTTAGGGTCGTGGTGTAACTATGCCAGTCCCCGGTTCTCTTAGCTCGGTTAAAGAGCTTCCTCGTCGAAGCCCGAAGATTTGACAACTCGTTGTTCCACCACGGCGCATACTTAGTACTACCAGTCCTACTCGGACAACTGAGGTTATATCCCTCGATCATAACGTTCGTTAGTTCTACTACCTCCTGCTCCAGTTGAGGGTGATTGCCCGGCGGTCTGCCGGTACTGAATGCCCCAGAACTAGAATACATGAAGTCTCTATACTTGTCCCAGTTCGTACGCCTGGGGTTCCTTGATGGTAATAAATTTGGTCTACTCCCTACAATGTCAAATACCACTATCCGATGGTCTGACATTGAGGGTTCGTCCGATACCCTCCAATTTCTAATCTGTCCACTGATGCTTTGACTGCACAGTGTTATGTCTAACACTTCCTGCCTAACCCTTGTCACAAAAGTGGGGCTATCCCCAACATTGAGAATTTCTAGGTTAGTGTTGTAGATATACTCAAGAAGGTACTCACCCCTGCCGTTGCAATTCGTGCTACCCCAAATCGTGTTATGGGCATTTGCATCGCACCCCAGGAGTAGTGGTATGTGCAGCTTAGTGCAATGCTCCACAAGCCGCTGAACCTCCAGTGGTGGAACTTCCTTCTCATCACCCGGGAAGTACGCCGACGCTATGACCACCGTCCGATCAGTTCCGCCTATATTGAGCAGAGTCTGAATCGGCACTGGTCAGGAATTCTGAAAGACAAAAGTAGTTAGTTTTATCCCTCAGTAACATGCTGGCTCTAGGGATGTCCGTGGCAGATACACTCCCAGACGGTACATCCTGGCCCCTCCTATTCCATCCAGTCGAACCGTTGCTGGAGCCTTGCGGCCCAAACACCCAGTCGACCGGACCCCTCACCAGCGCCGGCGGCGCTCGCTTGGGACTCTTGTGGCGATGGCCACCCCTACCTCCTCGACTGACGTTCATGGAACTATGCTCCAATCGGTTAGCCGCCTCCGTTGCGGTAACATCCCGCCATACAGTTTTACCTGCTTTCCTACCCATAAATGATCCCACGAGTACGAGGGACAGAAAGTCGACCGGGGCATAGCCCCCGCTACCCCGGCAAGGCTAGTTAAAACCAGAGGTCGCCTGTTATCTGGAGTACACCGTAGACAGACACACTAACGCAGTGCCATTCGTCCCTCGGCACGGTACGTATGACACCTAGGATTGCGGGTTTTATCGAGTTTGCCTGTTTGGACTGCCTTCGATCGAATTGTCGTGGTCTGAGCATTTTTCACTTAATAGAAGTGACATATCATGGACTTAGTAACTTTTCACTGAATAGAATTTGAAGATATTTGTTTTATTTTTTTATTTTTCTTCGGGTTGATAAGACATATGGCTTGACGGTTAAAATAATTTAGATATCTTATCTAACACCAACGTGGCATACTTATCTCGTTTTTGCCCTAAATTGGACTTAGTAACTTTTCACTGAACGACGACGATATAAGGTGTAGTGTATAAAAATAATGATTTTTAGAAGTGCTTGTTAACCCATTAATGACGAGAGCGAAATTTTCGGAATTTTTTCAAGATTTTTTCAGGAATACCTAAAAATGGCCTAAGAAACGAATTTCTAACTTTTTTTTTTTTGGACCGCTTACCGTTTGCCCAGCTCTGGCCGTTACCATATGGTAACACTCGTCACAACCCTAGCAAAATTACCTAATTTAAGATATTATTGTTTATAACAACTTTTTTTTTAAATTCTTGAAAGTTTGGCAATGTTTTAAGATTTATTTTGTAAAAAAAATTTTTATCGACCAATTTTTTTAAATCTAAAAGTTTTTTAAAAAAAAAATGTTGTTAAAAAAATTATATAAATTCAGGAGCATTTCTGATCACAAAAGTTTCTTCAGCAAAGTAATTTGTTTTTAAAAAACGCACATTTTTGCATAAAAAAAAATTTGTATAGGCCCCCAGGAAAAAAGTTAGAAAAGTAGGTCAGTTTTCAACTAGGATTTTCTTGATAAGTGTCCTGGTAGTCATCATAGAATGGGGTCCAATAGACCTTTTCAATAGTAATCAAGTTGATATTCTTAAAATTTTGGTAGTCGTTCAAAATTACTACAAAAGGCTGGCCTAATTATCTGTCCGCCACTGTATATAATATGTATCTCCACCTACACCAAAATACTGCTTAGGTTTTCAATAACATAAGAAATATCTCCATATGAACTGAAATTGGAAAGGTCCTCGTCATCATTTGACATACACAATTTACATGGCTGTAAAAGAGGTGTACGATGAAGACCATAGGAAGTACCTCCTTCATCTTCCTCCTAATAATCTTGTCCAGCCGGATAAAATTATGCTCGTCTAAATGTCTTCATCGTAATGTAAATTTGTTAAAAAACAATTGAGTAAGTTTTAGCCGGTCGAAGTAAGCCTATATATACCATACACACTTCCATCTGAGACCTGGTCGCCATCTTCCGCTCATTCCACCGACGGTACTCACATGTGCTCCATTTAGTAGTACTTTTTTACGTTCATCAGCCCGGCATGACCTAGCCATCTTAGACGTGGATTTTCTATGCGTCATGATGTCATGTCATGATCGGGGTATTGCTCATATAGCTTTTGCGGCACTCACCATCGACGCAAAGAGGACTATATATCTTACGGAGAATTTTCCTACCACAATTCCCGTGAAATTGGGTAACATTTGTTACAAAACTCGACTTTCACTTGTAAGGAAGGTAGTTGTGGCAGTTGATCGATTTCGCCCATTTGCATTACCAACTCCTTCTAGGACCTCCAAAGGATAATTTCAATGTTTGCACCGCCGAGCTTTCATTTAGCTCCTTCAATAGCCCATACCAATCAAAATAACGGACAGACATACGGATATGGCTAAATCAACCTAAGAGGTGCTGCTAATTTTTCATAAGCATACCAAGTACATAACCACACTTTAAAGACAATTTATTGATAAAATATATTTAACTTTATATGAAAGAAGCTAAAAAAAATATATTTCAAACCAATAAATAGATAAAATTTACTTCATTTTAAAAAAAATGCTCAAATTTGTACGCAAATATATATAAACACGTACAAAAAATTATTTTAAATCTGAATATTAAAAAAAAATTTTTTAATAATTATATTAAGTATACAAACACACTTTCAAATCAATATACAAATAAAATATATTACATTTTACATAAAAAAAGCTCATACAAACATTTTCAGTAAGAAAATTTAAATTTGCTAGGGTTGTGACGAGCGTGCCCATATGGTAACAGCGAAATTCAAAATGATAAAAAGGTAACACAGAAGTTATAAATAATTTTATTTTATACGTTTTCTAATACTTTGATATTCTACCCAAATGCAAAAAAAAAAATATTCAAAATATATAACTTTTTATGGCAATGAAAAATATTCTTACTAGAAAGGTCGTGACTTTTCGCTGTTTTTGCCCACTTTTTAAAAACACTACTTTTCAATTATCCGCCACGATCGCTACTGACGAGCGATTGCTTAGAGTTATATATCAAAAGAAAGATCAAAGTATGCTTTATAAACATCAAAAAACGGATTAGTGATATTCGTTCAAATATTTTTTTAATTGCACATACCGTAGAGCGCTATCAGCGTTACCATATGGGCACGCTCGTCATGAATGGGTTAAGCCAAAAATTTTGGAAAGTCGGGCCAGAGCCACTGGGCATAACTATAATGATCCATTTTGGGCAGTCGCATCACTACAAAAAAAATCCGCCCAAAATTGATAATTGTGGTTTTTATTACGTAGTCGTCCCGGGATCCTCGGATTGCAAAAAAAAAGTCTCGAAATCCCGTGATTTCCAAAACCCTTTGGGACGGAATTCATACTATATTGATGAAATCTTAAAATTTCGGGCGCCATTTTGGATCTGCCATCTTGAATTTTGAAATTTCGACATCAAACTCGAATTCAGCGACCCCAAAAACCCCCGTATAAGAATTATTTAGAACTATTTCAGCGAAATTAGGTTACATATTTTACAAAACACGATTTTCACTTATATGGGACTCAGTCGACCGATTCCGCTCATTTTCAATACCAACTCCTTTCTTCTAGCTCCTGCTATCGTGTTTACAAGCTAAGAAGGCGGTCAGCCGGACAGACGGATAGGGCTAAATCAACTCTGGAGGTGACGCTGATCAAGAATATATATACTTTTCCATACCCGGCTCGTCTCCTTCTTGGTGTTACAAACATCAGACCAAAGTGAATATATGAAGTGGTGTGTATAAAAATATTGATTTTTAGAAGGGCTTGTAAAGCCCTAAAGTTTGGAAAGTCGGGCCAGGGCCACTGGGCATAACTATAATGATCCATTTTGGGCAGTCGCATCAAGACAAATATATCAAAATTTAGTTTTTTTGGGACCTACAAAAAAAAAATACGCCCAAAATGGATAATTGTGTTTTTTTGCACTGCGAAAGCTACATTGCGATTTTTTTTACAACATTTATAGAGACTGACTGTGTTTACCTCACGCATACTTATGCAACATAAAATTGTATGCTAAAAAAGAGCGCAATAAAATTTTTTTGTTTGTTTAACGTCCATCATTTAGCGGTGTTTTTTTAATGCTGCGATCCTTGTTGGTTGGACTTTTATGACTCCATTACTTACACAATTTTACCTAAAAATGTAAATAAAATCAGTAAAGTCTTTTAACCATTATGCTAATTTCAAAAAATGTCATGGTATCCGAATCGTTAGAGAAGTGGCAAATCGTTGTGCTAGTGCAGGGGATGTATTCCCAATATAGTGGTTCTTATTTTACGATTTTTCGAAATTTAACAAGTGCACCCACGCAGTTTGTTCCTTTATGTCAAGTGAGTTTGAGTCGGTCAAGGCCGACTTATAAATACCCTACAAATACTGGGCCGCTTTGAAATTTCGATATTAAATTCGAAATCAGCGACCGAAAAACTCCCATATACAAAATTTCATACTATTTCGATGGACAGACGGATAGGGCTAAATCCACTATGGAGGTTGTACTGGGTTGCCTGAACTTTAAAATATCAACTATCATTTTCAGCAGTACTAATAAGCGAATAAGAAATATGAAAGTTTAATCGAATCACAGATTGACTATCCACATATAAATTTATTTTTATAAAAGTTAATTTTTCTATTTGGTAATGGTGGCAATTACCAGATTTTTTTTAATGTAACCATGTACTCGTACTTTACTTGACAAACTTGACTGAACAACCCAAAACTTTAAGTTTCCGGCTTTGAAAAACTCTTTCCTTGGCTCTTTTCTATCCTGACATTGGACTCGTGAAGACGTCCGAACTTGATCTCTTAAAACCCAGAAATTATATCAATATAACAAGTGAAAAGTTTTCAATATAAAAAATAGCGAGCTTAATCAACCGCTCCACAAATTCTTTAAGCTGTGCCTAATTACTGTAAAAGAAAAAAATACTCTCTATTGCTAAAAGTGCACAAGTTTACCTTCCACGCGGTAGCCGCTATAAGCACATTGTTTGAGAACTCGAGAGAAAGAAAAAAATAAAATAAAAGGTAAGAGGCAGCCCATTTAAGTCTTTATGCAACATACTAAATTACGCTAAACCCCCAAACAGAATTTAGATGCATTTTGGATTTTCGGTAGATGTAGAAGAATTCGTTCCTACTCAAAGCGAAAATTCCCAGGATTCAGCGTACAAATATACGCGAGGCGGCAGACTGCGTTTTGAAACGCGTTTTAAAACGCGTCCGCGTAGTGCGGAGAGCACGATCTGAAGCACCAACGTACAAATTTCTCAGCTATTTCTTTACCAGCTTCGCCAGATTCCCAAAGCCATACAAAACGTGCAAATCTTGTGATTGCACGGGATTGCGACGAAGAGTGGGTCAAGTCAAATGTGACTTAGAACTAAGGCATTCAATCCCTGGATCGCGAATCCCGAAATCCCGGAAGTTTTCTCAATCCCGGAAACCCGGGATTTTGAGTCCGGAATCCCGGGATTCAAAAATGCATTTTTTATGCATTGTTTAAGATATTTTTCACACAAATACTTTCGTGAATTTACTTTCAATCTAATTGATAAATCCAAAAACCCACTTTTGAAGATTTAGTGCTAGATATACACAAAAATTTACAACATTTATATCAATAACGGTTAACAAACCATTTTTATCGATCTGAATAAAAATTTTTTCAATTTAAACAATTGTTTTTGGATAAATGGTTTTGTGTGTGTTTTACTTTTGAATGGACACCAATTTAATAGTTTTAAACAACAATTGGTGTATCCGTTCCCGCTATAATACTAAAACTAGAGCCCGACCGATTAATCGGCTTCGGCATCGGCTTCCGCCGTTATCTGCCGAAAATGCACATTCGGCTTCGGCTTTATCCCGGAGCTTCAGTTTCGTGAGTTCAGATAAAGGTACTTAACAGGCAATGCACCGATTGTAGCCAAACAAGAAAAGAAATTATGCACACTATAGTGGAAGATAAACCCAAAAGCGGACAAACAAATTAAATTAACTGTAAATATACCAATCAACTAATATCAACTTTCAACCCAACCAACCAAACACTGCAGCGCCTAATTCTGTGGCTGCTCTTGACCCACCCTAATCCATGGCTTTTGCTAGATGTCAACTAAAAGCCCCTAAAATAATCACAACTACGCTTTTGGATTCAGATCATTAAATTTAAAATTTAAGTGTTCATATTGAAAATTTCAAAGATTTATTTATCTATTCAAATTCAAAAGTTGCTTAAACTAATTAGATTTATTAGCAAAGAAGCACACAAAAACATTTGTGTATCTATTATCAAATAATTCATAGCCCGAAAGCCAAAGATATAGAAACCAAAAAAAATTTAGTAGATGAAATAAAAATATTAAGAAAGAAAACAAAATATAATATAAGTAATAACGTAATGAAGTTGAAAAAAATTTGTTAACATTACTATAAAATATCAAATTAGTTCAGCAATTCGAATCGTGGAAGTGCGTTCAAATCAACGATTTATTTACTACCAAATTTAATATCTAATTTGGATAACAACAAGTAATCGAAGAAGAAAAAAAAATAGAAATGTAAACAAAAGCAGTGATAGCAACGTAAATGAAAGTGTGAACTAATTATTGAGCGTCTTTGACATTCTTTTGAACACGAAAAATGCTGAATACTCAAAGAAAAAATGAGCATGGCTTTCACATCTATTACAAAAAAAACAAATAGAGTGTTAACTTATATTTTATCCATAGTGTCAGCAGGCGCCTGGTGATAATGCGGAGTATCTGTGTTGTTGTTAGGAACTGTCTTTTTTTTCTCTATTCCTTATACATACTGGGTTAGTAAATTGTAAAATCAATGCTCATTATAAAAGTACACTCAAAGAATTATTATGTTTGGAGAACGTTTGCTGCAAATATACTACTTTTGAATACAAACTTAAACGAAAAAACAAACAAAAAACATTTGCTACAAATTAAGTCGTGTTGCCGCAAATAATAAATAAATTTGCAACAATTTAAAAACGTTTCCAATAAAAGTATTGCAATTTACTTTTATTGGAAACGTTTTTCTAATAAACGTTTAAACGAATTCGATATAAGCTTTGTTTTTATCGACCAGAACGAAAGTAGCTCAGTGGCACAGCGTGTATGTGCGAAACTTATAAACCTTACGTGCCGCGTTCGAATTCAGGCTGAGCTGAACATTTTTATTTTTTTTTCGTTACTTAAACGTTGGTGGCAAACGAAACAACACACGAAATGTGTTTGTCTAATTTTTCGTTTCTTACGAACGAAAAAATTCTTTGAGTGTATTAGCCAAAAATTAAAATTTTACGATATTTAGTAAAAAAAAAATTAAATTATAACATAATTGGACTTAAATTTTCTTAGCAACTTAGTTAATTTGAATATATACAAAAAATTACGATTATTTTTAATAATTCTGTTTTTTTTTTCTGAAACTTTTGAAATTATTTTTCTCCTTTTTTTTTTTTTGTTTTTGTTGACGAGGTAGTGTGGATGTTCTAAGTAAGGCATTCAATCCCGAAGTGCTTTTGACAATCCCGGGATTTCGGGATTAGAAATTACAATCCCGGAATCCCGGGATTTGTTCGGGATTTTCCAATTAAATACAATAGTTAATATAAAATTAAAAAAAAATTGTTGCAACAATATTTTAAGTTTAATTCGACAAAGAAAACATATTTAATAAATATTACATTACACAAAAGAAATAATATTTAAATAAATATAGTCCAACAAAAAGTAATTCTTTTTAAATTGGAATGATCGAACAAATTATTTTTTTTGTCACGCTGAATCCGAATATGATCATAAAATTCTGCCAGCTCCATTTCACGTTAAACACGAAAAACTTACTTTCAGTAGTTTTAGTTAGAGCCCGACCGATAAGCATTTTTAGGCCGAAGCCGATGCCGAAGGTCAATTGGCAACCTATTACTTCAGCCGACGCCGAAGGCCTATACCGAAGCCGATACTTTAAAAAAAAACCATTAAAAACTTGTTTTTTCGTGTATTTTCATTCAAATTTGAGTGTATAAATACACATTTAGTTTTTTAAGGAACTAACATTTTATTTAAACAAATAATTAAACAAAAAAAGATTTAAAATCATTTTTAAAAAATTTGGAGAAAAGCATAAAATAATTTAGTAGAAATGGTAGAGAATTCTTCAAAGAATAAATCCATCTAAGTAGCTATTTTTTAAGGACTCCCCAAATCCGTCAGGTGATGTGCAAAGGATGTTCTAGTTGATGGTAAATACCACCTGTGAAGCTTTAAACTTTAAATGTAAAATTTTACCAAAATCGGTCCCGGATTTGAGCACCAGAACTACTTTTCATATATGTTGGCGCAGCAATTTGGGCTACATTTCTAAAAGGTAGAATCCTTCGGTGAGCCTCCTACCCCTATATTTGAAATTGCATACAGTTTACCAGGACTCCTTTTAACATAGACATCAGAGCGAGTATTATATTGTATTTTATTGGAAAATCCCGAACAAATCCCGGGATTCCGGGATTGTAATTTCTAATCCCGAAATCCCGGGATTGTCAAAAGCACTTCGGGATTGAATGCCTTACTTAGAACATATACACTACCTCGTCAACAAAACCAAAAAAAAAAAAGGAGGGAAATAATTTCAAAAGTTTCAGAAAAAAAAAACAGAATTAATAATAATAATCGTACTTTTTTGTATATATTCAAATTAACTAAGTTGCTAAGAAAATTTAAGTTCTATTATGTTATAATTTAATTTTTTTTTACTAAATATCGTAAAATTTTAATTTTTGGCTAATACACTCAAAGAATTTTTTCGTTCGTAAGAAATGAAAAATTAGACAAACACATTTCGTTTGTTGTTTCGTTTGCCACCAACGTTTAAGTAACGAAAAAAAATAAAAATGTTCAGCTCAGCCTGGATTCGAACGCGGCACGTAAGGTTTATAAGTTGCGCACATACACGCTGTGCCACTGAGCTACTTTCGTTCTGGTCGATAAAAACAAAGCTTATATCGAATTCGTTTAATCGTTTATTAGAAAAACGTTTCCAATAAAAGTAAATTGCAATACTTTTATTGGAAACGTTTTTAAATTGTTGCAAATTTATTTATTATTTGCGGCAAAACGACTTAATTTGTAGCAAATGTTTTTTGTTTGTTTTTTCGTTTAAGTTTGTATTCAAAAGTAGTATATTTGCAGCAAACGTTCTCCAAACATAATAATTCTTTGAGTGTACTTTTATAATGAGCATTGATTTTACAATTTACTAACCCAGTATGCATAAGGAATAGAGAAAAAAAAGACAGTTTCTAACAACAACACAGATACTCCGCATTATCACCAGGCGCCTGCTGACACTATTGATAAAATGTAAGTTAACACTCTATTTGTTTTTTTTGTAATAGTTGTGAAAGCCATGCTCGTTTTTTTTTTTGAGTATTCAGCATTTTTTGTATTAAAAAGAATGTCAAAGACGCTCAATAATTAGTTCACACTTTCATTTACGTTGCTATCACTGCTTTTGTTTACATTTCTATTTTTTTTTCTTCTTCGATTACTTGTTGTTATCCAAATTAGATATTAAATTTGGTAGTAAATAAATCGTTGATTTGAACGCACTTCCACGATTCAAATTGCTGAACTAATTTGATATTTTATAGTAATGTTAACAAATTTTTTTTAACTTCATTACGTTATTACTTATATTATATTTTGTTTTCTTTCTTAATTTTTTTATTTCATCTACTAAATTTTTTTTGGTTTCTATATCTTTGGCTTTCGGGCTATGAATTATTTGATAATAGATACACAATGTGTGCTACTTTGCTAATAAATCTAATTAGTTTAAGCAACTTTTGAATTTGAATAGTTAAATAAATCTTTGAAATTTTCAATTTGAACACTTAAATTTAATGGTCTGAATCCAAAAGCGTAGTTGTGATTATTTTAGGGGCTTTTAGTTGACATCTAGCAAAAGCCATGGTTAGGGTGGGTCAAGAGCAGCCACAGAATTAGGCGCTGCAGTGTTTGGTTGGTTGGGTTGAAAGTTGATATTAGTTGATTGGTATATTTACAGTTAATTTAATTTGTTTGTCCGCTTTTGGGTTTATCTTCCACTATAGTGTGCATAATTTCTTTTCTTGTTTGGCTACAATCGGTGCATTGCCTGTTAAGTACCTTTATCTGAACTCACGAAACTGAAGCTCCGGGATAAAGCGAGATGCACACAGGGTACTACAGGTTTTCTTTCTTTTTTTTTATGAACCACACCACATTAATTTCTAAGCATTACTTCTCAGATTGTAGATTCATAACAGAAAATGACGCCCAACGTGGGGCTATACGATTTCGATTGGTCCGTCATAAAAAAAAAAAAAATAAATACCAAAATACTTTCCGATGTCCGTCCGCTTTACAGTTTTTATTTTTTTTTACTAGTATTATATTCTTTTGATTTTTGTACTGTCCTATGATCATGGAAATGCAGTTTCTATAGGCTAAATGCCTGATTAATTGACCTTGATATGGAATAGTACAATGGGTTTCTAGTTTTCGTTGCAGCTACTGATGATTAATACGATATATTGGAAGTCAGTTAGAAACTAGCTATAGGCATAATTTACTGACCATGTATCAGGTTTGTTATTTGGGCTGTCTTCAATTTTGTTTGTATTTTTTGTATTATACAAATAATGATTTCAATTTTACCTTGCCAAGTAGGCATGAATGATTAAGTGATATGTCGTGGATTTTAACGCATTTTGAAGTATTTTCTGATCGTTACCAGGCATACTTTTTGAGAAAACATAGTTGTTACATGTTTTAACACACAAAAACCCAAGTAAACCAAACAAAAATCCAATTATTCACAACTACCTTTTGAAAGTAAGACCATTCCCACAATTATTATATCTTGAAGAAGAATCTTAAACCTTTAAATATCAGTTTGAAGAAGAATCTTAAACCTTTAAATATCAGTTTGTATGTATTAACTTTTCTTTCGATATTGTTTGACATTTAGTTGCTACAATGTCTGTGCGTAGAAGCAACGGAAATCTGCGTAGGCAATCTACCAATAATACCTGCACAATTTGTCTTGAAAATTTTTCGGCTAATGATGAGGTATTGCAAACAGCCTGTAATCACCGCTTCCATAGAGTTTGTTTGTTAACATGGCTAAAAATGAATCCTTCTTGCCCACAATGTCGAGCTGCATGCAGTAGTAGAGATTTTGGTGTGCAACCGCATACAGGTGCTAGAACTCGAGCTCGTACCGCAACAAACCCTCAAATTCAGGCAACACATTGAATGAAAGTTACCAAGCTCCTAATTTGGGAGCTGAAGCTTTGCCGCAGCAAGCTCAAGCTGAACAAATTGAAGAGCAGTTGTCGGCTCCAATTCAGAACCAAGTGCCTCCAGCTAATTTATCTAATTTAAGAAATGAATTTGTCACTGAACCAAATTCCGATGAGGTGAGAATACGAAATATAGTTAGCGCAGTTATCAGTGCTAGGCAGGCAGCAACTTTTGAAAACTTAGAAACAAGAATAGCTCAAGTGATGGATGCTAGATTGGAAGAAGCTATCAATCGCTTACAGCTTTTTAATATTCAAAATCGTGACACCATAAGTAGTCATACTACCACTATTCCACAACATACTAGTGCTTCGAACTATGAATGGCCGCAAGAAATGCCAGTAAACAATAATATTCCCCACAATAATTCTAATGCCAATTTTCAACAACATTATCAAGATTTTGCTACAAATGCTACCAATTTACGACAACATTATCTGAACACTCAAAGATTTGCTACCAATGGTATAAATGCAAATAATAGTTCAAATAGAAACCTAGATCCCAATGTTCGACAAAATTACCTGAATGGCAATCCAAATCAGGAAGGTAGATTTCGAGTAAGTGATGCCTCTGCGATTGGTAACTCGAGCAGATTGGCAAATTTGATTTCCAATTGGGGCATAAAATTTGATGGTGCACACACATTGTCTGTTGAAAACTTTATCTATAGAATTGAGTCCCAAGTGAATGATACCCTGGGTGGGAATTTCGACAATTTGTGTGAAAATTTGCAAAGCTTGTTTTCGAACGAGGCAAGGGACTGGTATTGGCGATCAGTGACTCGAGTTACGTGGGAAACGTTAAGCGCAGCGTTACGTACGCATTTCGCGGAACACAAAAGCGACACTGACATCAAAGAATCGATGCGAAATAGAAAACAAATTTGCAAAGCTTGTTTTCGAACGAGGCAAGGGACTGGTATTGGCGATCAGTGACTCGAGTTACGTGGGAAACGTTAAGCGCAGCGTTACGTACGCATTTCGCGGAACACAAAAGCGACACTGACATCAAAGAATCGATGCGAAATAGAAAACAGAACTCATCAGAATCATTTGATGAATATAAAAGTGCCATTATGAAATTGTCTGAAAATCTGTTCACCCCCATTTTTGAACCTGAGTTAATCGAAATTCTTCAACGCGGTTTACGTCCGCGTATTCGTCAGCAACTTTTATTTGTCCCCATCACTTCGGTAGCACAATTACGCCTTTTCTGTTTAAAAGGCGAAGATCTGTTTTCTGAAATTTCTTAGTCCAACACTGCAGTAAGTAAAAATCGCAACAATTTTCAACGTAGACAAGTAAATGAACTTCAGACTGAGAATAATTCCGAAGAAATGGCTGAAAATTCAGATGTTGTTAATATAGAAGAGGTATCTAGGCGTATGAACGATAAAAAGATATGTTGCTGGAATTGTCGCAAAGACGGTCACCGTTATTTTGATTGTGTCGAAGCTCGCACCATATTTTGTTATGGTTGTGGTGCGGAAGGCGTGTATAAACCCACTTGCAGCAATTGTATTCCGGGAAACTCGAAAGCGAGCGAAGATTTAACGCTGAACCTTCGCAAAGACCAAACAAAGCAATTTTAACATTACCATACAACGCGTTGACTCAGAAAGTAACGAAAATAAAATATCAATCATACCAAACGTTCAACCAGACATTAAAGAAACCAAAATATCCATCATACCACCTGATTTACTACAAAAAACTACATTTTCAACTGGCAAAGTTGTTAAACAAATTATTCCGTATGAGGATCGTTTAAAGATATACAATGCCAAAAGATCAAAAATTTTTTAACAAGTTGTTAGCAGAAAAAGGCATTCGCCATATTTATACTGCATTATATAGTCCACAGGCCAATGCCAGTGAGAGAGTAAATAGATCAATTATCGCCGGCATTAGATCTTATCTTTCGAAAGATCAAACCTGCTGGGACAAATATATACCCGAAATTTCTGAATCGCTTAGAAGTTCATATCACCAAACAACTGGCTATACGAAATATTACTCAGTGTTTGGCCAACAAATGATCACCCATGCGAAGGATTAAGAACTTCTACATAAACTCAAATCTTTCGATGATGAAAATGTTGATACACATGACAAATTAAAATTGATATGGAAAAATATTCAACAAAATATCGCAAATGCCTTTGAATCTTCTTCAAGGAGATACAATTTACGTAGCTCAACACAATCTTTTCTGGTTGGAGATAAGGTATACCGTCGCAATTTTATTTTAAGTGATGCGAGTGAAAGATTTTGTGCCAAATTTGCACCAAAGTTTATTAACGCAAAAGTGAGGGATACGAAGGGAAATTGTATGTATGTACTGGAAGATGAAGAAACGGGTAAAGTGGGAACTTATCATAGAAAGGATATACTGAGTAGGAAAATATAGGTTCAAGCCTTTTTCAAATTTTCCAGACATGCTGCAAAACTTGTTTTGTACTGGGTTGCCAGAACTTTAAAATATCAACTATCATTTTCAGCAGTACTAATAAGCGAATAAGAAATATTAAAGCTTAATCGAATCACAGATTGACTATCCACATACAAATTTATTTTTATAAAAGTTAATTTTTCTATTTGGTAATGCTGGCAATTACCAGATTTTTTTTAATGTAACCATGTACTCGTACTTTATTTGACAAACATGACTGAACAACCCAAAACTTTAAGTTTCCGGCTTTGAAAAACTCTTTCCTTTGCTCTTTTCTATCGTGACATTGGACTCGTGAAGACGTCCGAACTTGATCTCTTAAAACCCAGAAATTATATCAATATAACAAGTGAAAAGTTTTCAATATAAAAAAAACGAGCTTAATCAACTGCTCCACAAATTCTTTAAGCTGTGCCTAATTCCTGTAAAAGAAAAAAAACTCTCTATTGCTCTTTTCTATCGTGACATTGGACTTGTGAAGACGTCCGAACTTGATCTCTTAAAACCCAGAAATTATATCAATATAACAAGTGAAAAGTTTTCAATATAAAAAAACGAGCTTAATCAACTGCTCCACAAATTCTTTAAGCTGTGCCTAATTCCTGTAAAAGAAAAAAAACTCTCTATTGCTAAAAGTGCACAAGTTTACCTTCCACGCGGTAGCCGCTATAAGCACATTGTTTGAGAACTCGAGAGAAAGAAAAAAATAAAATAAAAGGTTAGAGGCAGCCCATTTAAGTCTTTATGCAACATACTAAATTACGCTAAACCCCCAAACAGAATTTAGATGCATTTTGGATTTTCGGTAGATGTAGAAGAATTCGTTCCTACTCAAAGCGAAAATTCCCAGGATTCAGCGTACAAATATACGCGAGGCGGCAGACTGCGTTTTGAAACGCGTTTTAAAACGCGTCCGCGTAGTGCGGAGAGCACGATCTGAAGCACCAACGTACAAATTTCTCAGCTATTTCTTTACCAGCTTCGCCAGATTCCCAAAGCCATACAAAACGTGCAAATCTTGTGATTGCACGGGATTGCGACGAAGAGTGGGTCAAGTCAAATGTGACTTAGAACATCCAAACTACCTCTACTACCTACACTATCCACACTAATTTCAAAAGTTTCAGAAAAAAAAAACAGAATTAATAATAATAATCGTACTTTTTTGTATATATTCAAATTAACTAAGTTGCTAAGAAAATTTAAGTCCAATTATGTTATAATTTAATTTTTTTTTACTAAATATCGTAAAATTTTAATTTTTGGCTAATACTTTTATAATGAGCATTAATTTTACAATTTACTAACCCAGTATGCATAAGGAATAGAGAAAAAAAAACAGTTCCTAACAACAACACAGATACTCCGCATTATCACCAGGCGCCTGCTGACACTATGGATAAAATGTAAGTTAACACTCTATTTGTTTTTTTGTAATAGTTGTGAAAGCCATGCTCATTTTTTTTTGAGTATTCAGCATTTTTCTTATTAAAAAGAATGTCAAAGACGCTCAATAATTAGTTCACACTTTCATTTACGTTGCTATCACTGCTTTTGTTTACACATCTATTTTTTTTTCTTCTTCGATTACTTGTTGTTATCCAAATTAGATATTTAATTTGGTAGTAAATAAATCGTTGATTTGAACGCACTTCCACGATTCCAATTGCTGAACTAATATGATATTTTATAGTAATGTTAACAAATTTTTTTCAACTTCATTACGTTATTACTTATATTATATTTTGTTTTCTTTCTTAATATTTTTATTTCATGTACTAAATTTTTGTTGGTTTCTATATCTTTGGCTTTCTGGCTATGAATTATTTGATAATAGATACACAAATGTGTGCTACTTTGCTAATAAATCTAATTAGTTTAAGCAACTTTTGAATTTGAATAGTTAAATAAATCTTTGAAATTTTCAATTTGAACACTTAAATTTAATGGTCTGAATCCAAAAGCGTAGTTGTGATTATTTTAGGGGCTTTTAGTTGACATCTAGCAAAAGCCATGGATTAGGGTGGGTCAAGAACAGCCACAGAACTAGGCGCTGCAGTGTTTGGTTGGTTGGGTTGAAAGTTGATATTAGTTGATTGGTATATTTACAGTTAATTTAATTTGTTTGTCCGCTTTTGGGTTTATCTTCCACTATAGTGTGCATAATTTCTTTTCTTGTTTGGCTACAATCGGTGCATTGCCTGTTAAGTACCTTTATCTGAACTCACGAAACTGAAGCTCCAGGATAAAGCGAGATGCACACAGGGTACTACAGGTTTTCTTTCTTTTTTTATGAACCACACCGCATAATTTTCTAAGCATTACTTCTCAGATTGTATATTCATTAAACTTAGAATTGAAACATAAAATCATGTCCTGTTGAAAAGTGTTCATCGGCAGCCCAAGTGTAACATTTTGAAGATATTGAATTGTATGGGAAGTGCCACGCCCCGCTGTCCAATTCCAATATGTTGTGTTGAAGGCATATAACCATTTCCCGTTTAAGAATATTCAATGGGAGCCCAAGAATGGCACTTTGAAGTATTGAATTGTATGGGCGGTGCCACGCCCCTTTATCCAATTACGCCGATATGTTGCATTTAGCTTAAAGGTGAAACCATGAAACCATTTTCCAAATTTGGTTGGGAAACATAAAATGAGAGGCCAGTTACAGCAATTTTAAATATTGGTTTGTATGGGCGGTGCCACGCCTCTTTGTCCAATTACGCCGATATGTTGCATTTAGCTTAAAGTTGAAACCATGAAGCCATTTGCCAAATTTCGTTGGAAAACATTGTGTGGGAGCGCTATTACAGCATTTTCAAATATTGACTTGTATGGGCGGTGCCACGCCCCATTGTCTAATCCCGACCATTTGTAGCCCAGATTATGGCTGGGGTCTGATAGTATGTTCATGGCAAACTTGTGGG
The DNA here is from genome assembly GCA_951394025.1 of Heteromyza rotundicornis. Lineage (NCBI taxonomy): Eukaryota > Metazoa > Arthropoda > Insecta > Diptera > Heleomyzidae > Heteromyza > Heteromyza rotundicornis. The sequence continues at coordinate 31,083,225 of OX596012.1, forward strand.
CGATAAAAGTGGTCGTGTCAAAATCTATATGTCACGACTCACGACCCCTAGAACACATAAATATACATTTTTTAAGCTGAGCATCAGTAGCATGATCTGTTGTACAATAAATCTGGTTGCGTTTGCAGTATTCGAAAACGTGTTTGGATAATATTCTCCTTTGATTGTCCTAGTATTCATCATGTCGATATAATTTTTTGCATTCTTTATATTTGTGTTAAAATAACTTTGGAGTGCAAAAAATACAACACAATAATTATTTTATATTTTTATTATGTTGTTCTTTTTACACATGCAAGATGTCAATTTCTGTAAAAACGAAATGGAATTGAATTGAAACTCCAATGGCATATAGGCCTTTGCCAATATTTAAACATCTTTTTAACATAGTGGCATATTCGGGCTTTTTCAGTGGCAAATACGTGGCAGACACGTGAATATCGGATTAGCAAGAACCTAAATGATAGATGGAAGCCGCCACTAAAACCTCTCATCAAAAAATGGTCAAGAAATTTCACGTGGGTGAGCCCAAGTGGATAATTCAATTTCTATGGGACTTAGCAACTTTTCACTGAACGCAATATTGAAAAAATTATGCAAAGTCACCCCATCTGTCGGAGCTTATTATTTGGAAATGTGGCCATGGAAAAAATAAAAAATTCAACTTTCAATCGAAGTGCAACGTTAAAAATTGTTTAAAATGGTGCCTATCAAAAGAACTCACGCAGGTGCAAAGCAGAGAAGAGCGTCGGTGCACCGAAAACCAGTTTCAAGCTACTCGCCAAAATCCAAGTGCAACTCCCTACTCGTATCCGTGTCGACGAATGCCACAAGTGTTCGGTGCTTGTGGATCCGAGTTCGTACGAGTGCACACGAGAAAAAAATAAAATGCCATTCGGTAAAAACTCGAATGATCTGGATAGTCGGATTAACTTGGATAGCTTGCGCGTTGAAGTTGCTTGTGCGCTTGTGGGTCTTTGCACTACGGAAAATTTTCGTATTTTGTATGTAGCTTCAATTTGTCAATTATTTTGTTTGATATTATAGATTTTATTTGCGCAGTGAATGAACCACAAAATATTACTAGTGGAATTTATGAAATACATGGACACATTCTACATTATAGTAGATAGCATATTGTTTCTTTACTGAATAGTCAAAGGATTTTCATACCAATAATTAAACAATATTTTTTATTATTAATTTTATAAATATTTTTCTTTATGGACAAATTTTTATGCTTACATTGCAAAAGCGCAGAACAACCCCTCCCAAAAATACGAATACGCCTAAGGTTTTAAAGACAAAGCCGAGTATCCAGCCCATATATCTTGGCCAAAATAGATACTCACTATTATATGAAGAGGATAATTCAGACCCTAAACCCAAGACGTCAAAGCCGCCACCAATTTATCTCAGGGAAAAAAATCGAATTCCCTTGTTACTCTGATAACACAAATTGTAGGTGCCAACAGATTTCATGTGATGGCTATTCTCAAGGGTGCCATCCATGAAACAAAAATACAAATTTATAATGAGGCAGATTTTCGCAAAATTGTTGACCATTTCGATAAGCGTAAAAAGAGCTATTACACATACCAGCTCAAAAGTAGCAAAGGCCTATCGGTTGTTCTAAGAGGTGTAGACTCTTTTGTCGAATGTGTCGATGTAAAAGAGGCAATAATTGCATTAAAATACCAAGTTAGATCTGTGTCTAACATTCTAGGAAAAATTACCCCCACCCACTTTTCCGCATCGAACTGGAATTTGACCCTAAGACCCTGCAAAAAAGTGAAACCCACCCTATATACAATTTGCGATATTTACTATACCGTAGAGTCAGCGTTGAGGAGCCGCATAAACGTCGAGGCCCAATGCAATGCCAAAACTGCCAAGAATTTGGTCATTCGAAAAAATATTGTACACTTCCCAGTGTTTGTGTTATTTGTGGTGACCTTCACCAGACCCAATTGTACCCAAAATCGAGAGAAGACGTAAATGTTAGACATTGTAGTAACTGCGATGGAAACCACACTGCCAACTACAGAGGGTGTTCAGTCTACAAAACCCTTAAAAATAAGGTTATTACCGAACCGAAGCGCTTAAGCGCAACAGCTTTAAAGAGGTCAAACCCTACTCCAGCCAATTTTGCGCAGATGAAATCATACCCAGCACCCCAAGGAAATGGTGCTAACGCCGCATCACAACAACAACATTTTTCATACGCAAATGTACTCAAAGGCAATACCCAAGACCCTCCAGTTATTCAACCCGCCCAACAGAACATTGGCCAAACACTACAGATGTTTATGCAAAACATGTCGCAGAACGGCATGCAAACTATGATGCAGGAAATGATACACAATCAAAACCTGCTAATCCAGACTCTTTTAAAAAATAAGCCATGAATGCTATAAAAATATCCTTCTGGAACGCGAACGGCTTATGCCAACATAAATTGGAACTCATTCAATTCCTCAATTCATTCCGTATAGATGTAATGCTAATTTCAGAGACTCATTTGACCCAAAAACACTTCTTTAATATACCCGGATTCAAGTTGTATGACACTAAACACCCAGGTGGTTCAGCGATTCTAATTAAGGGCAGAATCAAACACTATGTTTTACAGGAATTTTGCACCGAGTACTTGCAAGCCACCAGTATTTGTCTTGATGAGCGCATAAAAGGATTAGCAATATCTGCAATTTACTGTCCACCCAGCTCCAAAATAACTGAACAGCAATTTCAGACATTTTTTGCAACCCTTGGCCCAAAATTTCTCGTAGCTGGAGATTTTAATGCCAAACACACTTATTGGGGCTCTCGTCTGATTTCACCTAGTCTCGTCTGACTACTATGGAATACTACCAGCAAACTCGGCCTTGATGTGGTTTCGTCAGGCACGCCAACATACTGGCCATCAGACAGACGCAAAATTCCAGATGTTATTGATTTTGCAGTAATCAAGACCCTTAAACGAACTCAACTAACCGTTGAGTCTTCAGTGGAACTCTCGTCTGATCACACACCCACTATTATCACAGTAAAATATGCGCCAAGTTCAGAAGTCAACCCACCCGACAAACTCACCAGTATCCATACGAATTGGCTTAAATTCAGAAAATATATAAGTTCACACATTACCCTACATGTGTCACTGAAAACTGAGGAGCAACTGAATGTGGCAGTGCGTAACTTTACCCTTCTGCTTACAAACGCCGCACTGGCAGCGACCCCAAAAATCAAAAGTCACCTACAAAATGTATTTACTCCTAACCCCCCAACTGCAAATTACCCGTTACCACAGCTCGCAACCAGGCCAAACTATAACCCACTACTCTTCAGAAGAAAAGCACTTATGGATGATATTGCCAAGTTGAACCCAAAAAAAGCTCCAGGTCATGACTTAATAACGGCTAAAATGGAGAAAGAGCTACCATCAATTGCTGTTACTCACTTACTGCACATATACAATGCTATATTAAGAATAGGTCACTACCCAACTGACTGGAAGCTGTCGCAGATCACGATTATCCCGAAACCGGGAAAAGACCCTACAAACGCGAGTTCATATCGCCCAATAAGCTTACTCTCTAACCTATCAAAACTTTTTGAGAAAATTCTGATAAAAATGATGTTACCTACAATACTCGCTAAAGATGAAATAGCCAATCACCAAGTCGGATTTAGAGAAAAGCACGGCACAATTGAACAGGTTCATCGCATTGTTGACATGATCAAAAACACATTCGAAAAAAAGCAATACTGCTCAGCAGTATTTCTCTATATCACCCAAGCCTTTGATAAGGTATGGCATAGAGGATTGATATCCAAACTACAGAAACTATTACCCGCAAGCATGTACGTTTTGCTTGACAACTACTTGACCCACAGAAAATTTGTAGTTAAACATAAAAGTTTCGTTTCTAGTAGATTTGATATTCTTGCCGGTGTACCCCAAGGCAGCGTCCTCGGACCCCTCCTGTATATACTCTATACAGCTGATATGCCCATTTATGATCAGACCCTCATCGCAACATTTGCCGACGACACCGCAATATTGTGCTCGCACTCAGACCCTAAAATGGCATCACAACACGTGCAACAACATTTGAACACTTTACAGAATTGGCTATCAAAGTGGAGAATTAGAGTCAACGAGTCAACGAGGACAATGCTTACAATAAATAATAGTGAATTACCACAATGTACTGAAACCAAATGTCTTGGTATGCATCTCGATCGCAGACTCACATAGAAAAAGCACATCGAAGCTAAAATTACACAAATCAAATTAAAAAAACTCGAATTAAATTGGCTCCTCTCGAAGCAATCAAAACTCAACACCACATATAAAATCCTTTTATACAAAAGTATAATTAAACCCATATGGTCATATGGGATCGAGCTCTGGGGAACAGCATCTCCATCAAATGTTGAGAAACTGCAAAGGATGCAGTCAAAAATTCTGCGACAAATACTTGGAGCGCCATGGTTTATAAAAAATTAACATATCCACAGAGATTTACAAATATCGAAAATATCTGATGAGATACCGAAACGTAATACAAAGTATGCAGATAAGCTAAAATTGCACCCTAATATTCTAGCTCGAACCTTAATAAAACCCACCCGACCCTTACGTCTAAAACGAAACTATTCTATTGCCTTTGAATAGATAGTTCAGGGACACCCTCGTCGATGCAGCCGTTCGTCTATGCCGACATCCTGTAGATGCCGACATCCAGTCAACGCCTACATCGCCTTGATAAATACATTAAGTTGTCCAAATCAGTGGATAAGGTCAACTAGTACTATGTTAAATCTGTTATGTAATGTCTAACTATTTTGTTCAAAGTTATTGTTAGTTCTAATTTTTATTTTAGAAGATTCAATAAATAAATTTTATGTAGTTAAACAAAAAAAAAAAGGCGTACGAATAAACTAAAATTTTGTGCACTGTCTAAAAATAACTGCATTAATTTATCAAATTTTTTTCTCAGTGGAAAAATTTGCATGTGTCCAATAATTCTAAAATTCGTTGCACTCTGTAATACCAACAACATTATTAAAAACAATTTTTTCTATGTGGAAAAATTTGTATGTGTACAAAAAAATTAAAATTTTTGCAGGGTGTAATAGAAAGTAATTTTTTTAAAACAATTAAAATTTACCTTTCCGTAATGAGTTCAATATTCTAAAATTTCCCTACATGTCGCACGAAACTTAACAATACAAACTACCAATATTTTCCGTACTGCGCAGTGCGCACTGCTCATTCAACTCAACTTGAGCACACAAGCTATCCAAGTGCTTCCGCCTATCCAGGTCATTCGAGTTTTTGACGGATGATGCAAGTGTGCGAGAGCGGCAAGCGGAAGTGGATACGCTACTTGATAAAACAGCGGTTAGCTTGCCGGTAGCTTGTGGGCTAAGCTACTCGGCGCTATTCTCTGGTGCAAAGCAAGTCCCAGTGGTTGTCGATGCCTCGGTGCCGAAGGAGAACCATTCGAAATGTTGAGGAAATCGACGGCTTTGTAATTTTTCCGTTTAAATTTAGTGTCCTCATAAAAAGTAATATCTTTTAACTGGAGGATAACATTTCCGAATACAAAATCTCACTGTCGCTGTCAAAGCCGCGAACACACAATCCACCGGAAAATATCGTGGATGATTCAGATTTAGTAAATATAACAAACAGTTTAAGTGTCAGGTATTGAGAATAAGTATGTACACAATTCTATAGGAGGTATACGACTCTGAAAACGATGACGTCGATGGAGATCACGAAAAAAGAGCAGATGGTATAAGGCGGATCCAGATGGATGGTTATATAACCAAACGAAACGAAAGCGAAACTAAGGTCAGGCGTTTAATTCTAAGAAGGGACCCGTTCCAGCGAAGGTGCCCAGAGAAATCGAATGCAGCAAATGTATTTTTAAATGCACTCAAAACTTCTCTAAAGATGACAGTGTACTGATTTGCAGAGAGTACTTCAACACACCGTCCGTATAGATATCGCCCCAGAAAGCATACCATTCGAAGAACGCGAACAACCACTTATTTTTTTTTTTTTAAATGGATTTTTTTAAAAACACTGTCGATTAGCAGTGGTCCTGTACGAGTAGCCATTGAGGGAATGAGTCCGATTAGCAGCATTTACGATAAAAGCGATGAAAGAGGTATAAAAACGTCAGAAGAAGACTTAAATGCCATTAAAAGTCAGTAATGGAATCGAACTTCTGTCGTAAGTCATCGCAAACCGACAGAAAAAAAAACGAAATCTTAATGCTGTGAGTCTCACTACGTACAAGAGAATTTTCGGAAAAGAGTACAACCTCTCATTTTTCAAGCCCAAAAAAGAACAATGCGCATTGTGTGCGCGATATCAGTCAGCCAGTCCACAAGAGAAATTGGAACTAAAAATTGAGTATACACAGCACAAAGATCGAGAACACGAATCTCTAGAAAATAAAGCGAGTGACAAAAAAAAAGCTGAGTTGGATCCATCGTTTGTAACGGCTACTTTCGATTTACAATCTGTATTGCAAATACCAAGCAGCGATGTCTCACCTATGTATTATTCTCGCAAACTTTGTTGCTACAACTTGACAATATATGAAGGCGCTCCACCAAACAACGCATATTGCTATACTTGGACAGAAGTACATGGAAAAAGGGGAAGTGCTGAAATTGGAACATGCATTTATAAGTACTTGAAACAACTGCCAAGCAATGTGAAGACTGTGTCCCTCTTTTCCGATACTTGTGGGGGACAACATCGCAACCAAAACGTCGCAGCTATCCTTATGTACTTTGTACAAAATACGAATATAAATATCGAAGAGATTGAGCAAAAGTTTCTGTAGTCAGGACATTCAATGATGGAATGTGATAGCATGCACAGTGCAATTGAAAAACAAAAAAAATATTCGTCGGTTTATACAATGCATGACTGGATAAATATATTTCGTGTTTCACGTTCCAGAAGAGGCAAGAAAAGAAACAGCGAATACGAAGTGTCAGAGCTTAAGTTTGATGACTTTTTAGACTTATCAGCACTAGCTAGCGCCACGCTAAAAAATACCAGTGAATCACAGTGAATATTTTAAAATAAACGTCTGTGGAAAGGGAAGACCAGTTAAAAACTACACAGTTACAAAACTGTCATTCCAAAAAGTCATTCCAATATCGGAACAGAAAATTAAAGATTTGATACGACTTTGTGACACCAAAGTCATACCGGAAGAATTCCATGCATGGTATAGGTCACTGCCGGTATCAAAGATTAAATTGAAGGATAGAGTCCCAGAAGCTGCAGTGGAAAGTAGCAGTAATGAGGACGAATAAATTTGTAAATTTAGTTTAGTTTGTTTGTTTGTTTGTGAATTATTTGAAACATTTCAATTTGAATATTAATAAACCGTTTGATTGCAAATTAAATTATGCACGCATACCCACGACAACTTTTTAAACTTTTTTGGATGTTAGTATTGGCTAGGGCTGGTGATTTGCAACACTTCGAAGCCTTCGAAGCTTCGAAGTTTCGAAGACTTCGAAGCTTCGTTATAACGTGCTTCGAACATATCGAAGCTTCGAAGGTTAAAAAACTTCGAAGTCTTCGATTTATACTTTAGAGTAATGTAAATGTACGACTAGAGTTTTTTTTGGCGAATCAGGCCAAGTAGAATCATGTCAGGTAGGATTACAGCAGCCACCAGTTGCGTATTTGGAACTTTTATGGGTGAATCAGGTCAGGTGGGATTGCAGCTGCCACCAGGTGCGTCTTTGGAACTTTTATGGGTGAATCATGTCAGGTGGGATTGCAGCTGCCACCAGTCGCGTCATTTGACATTTTTTGGATGATTCATGTCAGGTGAGATTACAGCTGCCACCAGGTGTGTCACTTGGGATTAGACATACTGCCAATTGCGTCATTGGAACTTTTTTGGGTGAATTACTTCGTTTGGGATTATACAATTGTGAGTTGATATAATCCCTATAGAGGTAATTCACCCAAAAAAATTCCAAAGACGCACCTGGTGACAGCTGTAATCCCACCTGGCATGATTCATCCAAAAAAGTTCCAATGACTCACCTGGTGGCAGATGTAATCTCACCCGGCATGATTCACCCAAAAAATGTCCAAGAACGCACTTGGTGGCAGTTTAAATCCCACCCGGCATGATTCACCCAAAAAATGTCCAAGGAAGTACTTGACGGCTGCTGTAATCCCACCTGGCATGATTCATCTTGGCCTGATTCGCCAAAAAAAGACTAGTCGTACATTTGTATTATTCTAAAGTATAAATCGAAGACTTCGAAGCTTCGTCTAAAAAAACTTCGAAGTATTCGAAGTCTTCGGAAAAACTTCGAAATATTCGAAGTTTCGAAGGCTTCGAAGGCTTCGAAGGAAAGTAACAGCCCTAGTATTGGCCCATATTCATACTCACCCTCATGAAATTTCTTGACCATTTTTTGATGAGAGGTGTTAGTGGCGGCTTCCATCTATCGTTTAAGCCCAAAATCATGAAGGTCGGACCAGTACCGCGGATGTTGCACCACTTTCTTTCTTTTTTTCAATATTGCGTTCAGTGAAAAGTTGCTAAGTCCCATAGAAATGGAATTACCCACTTTGGCTCACCCACATGAAATTTCTTGACCGTTTTTTGATGAGAGGTGTTAGTGGCGGCTTCCATCTATCGTTTAAGCCCCAAATCATGAAGATCGGACCAGTCTCGCGGATGTTGCCCCACTTTCTTTCTTTTTTTCAATATTGCGTTCAGTGAAAAGTTGCTAGGTCCCATATAAATGGAATTACCCATTTTGGCTCACCCACGTGAAATTTCTTGACCATTTTTTGATCAGAGGTGTTAGTGGCGGCCTTTAGCTATCCTGTTAGCCTAAAATCATAAAGATCGGACAAATCTTGCAAATTTTTGCAAAAAATTCGTATAAATTAGTTTATGCACTTTACCTCAGTCGCATGTAACTTATTGCTCATTTTTTGATGAGAGACTATAGTTTGGACTGCCTTCTATCGAATTGTCGTGGTCTGAGCATTTTTCACTTAATAGAAGTGACATATCATGGACTTAGTAACTTTTCACTGAATAGAATTTGAAAATATTTGTTTTATTTTTTTATTTTTCTTCGGGTTGATAAGACATATGACTTGACGGTTAAGACATAATTTAGATATCTTATCTAACACCAACGTGGCATACTTATCTCGTTTTTGCCCTAAATTGGACTTAGTAACTTTTCACTGATCGACGACGATATAAGGTGTAGTGTATAAAAATAATGATTTTTAGAAGTGCTTGTTAAGCCCCAAATTTTGGAAAGTCGGGCCAGAGCCACTGGGCATAACTATAATGATCCATTTTGGGCAGTCGCATCACTACAAAAAAAATCCGCCCAAAATTGATAATTGTGGTTTTTTGCACGGCGAAAGCTACATTACGTAGTCGTCCCGGGATCCTCGGATTGCAAAAAAAAGTCTTGAAATCCCGTGATTTCCAAAACCCTTTGGGACGGAATTCATACTATATTGATGAAATCGGCTGTGCGAACAATCGCCCAAAAACCAAAAATGAACAATCGCCCAAAAATTTTGGGCCATTCTTCATAATGAATAAAAGCCCAAAAAAATTGCGAAAATCGCCCAAAAAATTATGAATTTTCGCCCAAAAGTTAAAATGAACAATCGCCCAAAATATTGGGCTTTTGTTCACAATGAATAATAACCCAAAAACAAAATGAACAATCGCCCAAAAAAAATGTTTATTTTTTTTTAATAATAAGAAAACATTTTAGATATTCATATTTCAAAGAAACAAAGAATTTGGAAACTTCTGCTTTTATAGAATTATTAAGCTGCGATCAGATTAGGCAAATATTTGCCCGAATACACTCAGATACTTTTAATATCAACTAAAATCGTATGTGACTGAACCCGTATTTTATTTTTCTGAATGTATTTTCCCAGTATTTGTGCAAATATTTGCCTAATCTGACCGTAGCTTTAGAGAATGGATTTGACGAATTAAAAAAAATTTCCATTCTTGGAAATTATTTGTCCTAAAACACCATTGTATGCTTCTACTTCAGATGTAGTTCTTGAATGTTTTTTGAAAACAGAGAAATTAGCTGGCCCAATCTGTAAATTATGTAAAGCTAAGGTCAGATTAGGCAAATATTTGCTGAAATACTTGGAAAATACATTCAGAAAAATAAAATACTGGTTCAGTCACATACGATTTTAGTTGATTTTAGAAATATCTAAGTGTATTTGTGCAAATATTTTCCGAATCTGACCTTAGCTTAAAGCAAAAATACGGAACTAATATTAAACTTTTGTGATTTAAAATTCTAATTACAATGATGCTACAACTACAACGAAACAGTTGGTGTTATTTTAATTTTGTTGTATTGTTGTTGTAATGGTGTAATCTTTAGTGTAGTAATGTGTTGGAAGAAAGCGCCGCAGGTGAAAAATTTTAACCAAAAATCGCGCGATTGTTCGCACAGCCGATGAAATCTTAAAATTTCGGGCGCCATTTTGGATCTGTCATCTTGAATTTTGAAATTTCGACATCAAACTCGAATTCAGCGACCTCAAAAACCCCCGTATAAGAATTATTTAGAACTATTTCAGCGGAATTAGGTTACATATTTTACAAAACACGATTTTCACTTATGTGGGTCTCAGGCGTGGCTGTCGACCGATTCCGCCCATTTTCAATACCAACTCCTTCGAGGGAAAAAAATGATAAATCCAAAATTTGGGACCTCTACCTTTCTTCTAGCTCCTGCTATCGTGTTTACAAGCTAAGAAGGCGGTCAGACGGATAGGGCTAAATCAACTCTGGAGGTGACGCTGATCAAGAATATATATACTTTTCCATACCCGGCTCGTCTCCTTCTTGGTGTTACATCATTTAGCGGTGTTTTTTTAATGCTGCGATCCTTGTTGGTTGGACTTTTATGACTCCATTACTTACACAATTTTACCTAAAAATGTAAATAAAATCAGTAAAGTCTTTTAACCATTTTGCTAATTTTAAAAAATGTCATGGTATCCGTTAGAGAAGTGGCAATTCGTTGTGCTAGTGCAGGGGATGTATTCCCAATATAGTGGTTCTTATTTTACGATTTTTCGAAATTTAACAAGTGCACCCACGCAGTTTGTTCCTTTATGTCAAGTGAGTTTGAGTCGGTCAAGGCCGACTTATAAATACCCTACAAATACTGGGCCGCTTTGAAATTTCGATATTAAATTCGAAATCAGCGACCGAAAAACTCCCATATACAAAATTTCATACTATTTCGATGGACAGACGGATAGGGCTAAATCCACTATGGAGGTTGTACTGGGTTGCCTGAACTTTAAAATATCAACTATCATTTTCAGCAGTACTAATAAGCGGATAAGAAATATGAAAGTTTAATCGAATCACAGATTGACTATCCACATATAAATTTATTTTTATAAAAGTTAATTTTTCTATTTGGTAATGGTGGCAATTACCAGATTTTTTTTAATGTAACCATGTACTCGTACTTTACTTGACAAACTTGACTGAACAACCCAAAACTTTAAGTTTCCGGCTTTGAAAAACTCTTTCCTTGGCTCTTTTCTATCCTGACATTGGACTCGTGAAGACGTCCGAACTTGATCTCTTAAAACCCAGAAATTATATCAATATAACAAGTGAAAAGTTTTCAATATAAAAAATAGCGAGCTTAATCAACCGCTCCACAAATTCTTTAAGCTGTGCCTAATTACTGTAAAAGAAAAAAATACTCTCTATTGCTAAAAGTGCACAAGTTTACCTTCCACGCGGTAGCCGCTATAAGCACATTGTTTGAGAACTCGAGAGAAAGAAAAAAATAAAATAAAAGGTAAGAGGCAGCCCATTTAAGTCTTTATGCAACATACTAAATTACGCTAAACCCCCAAACAGAATTTAGATGCATTTTGGATTTTCGGTAGATGTAGAAGAATTCGTTCCTACTCAAAGCGAAAATTCCCAGGATTCAGCGTACAAATATACGCGAGGCGGCAGACTGCGTTTTGAAACGCGTTTTAAAACGCGTCCGCGTAGTGCGGAGAGCACGATCTGAAGCACCAACGTACAAATTTCTCAGCTATTTCTTTACCAGCTTCGCCAGATTCCCAAAGCCATACAAAACGTGCAAATCTTGTGATTGCACGGGATTGCGACGAAGAGTGGGTCAAGTCAAATGTGACTTAGAACTAAGGCATTCAATCCCGGGATCGCGAATCCCGAAATCCCGGAAGTTTTCTCAATCCCGGAAACCCGGGATTTTGAGTCCGGAATCCCGGGATTCAAAAATGCATTTTTTATGCATTGTTTAAGATATTTTTCACACAAACACTTTCGTGAATTTACTTTCAATCTAATTGGTAAATCCAAAAACCCACTTTTGAAGATTTAGTGCTAGATATACACAAAAATTTACAACATTTATATCAATAACGGTTAACAAACCATTTTTATCGATCTGAATAAAATTTTTTCAATTTAAACAATTTTTTTTGTATAAATGGTTTTGTGTGTGTTTTACTTTTGAATGGACACCAATTTAATAGTTTTAAACAACAATTGGTGTATCCGTTCCCGCTATAATACTAAAACTAGAGCCCGACCGATTAATCGGATTCGGCTTCGGCTTCCGCCATTATCAAATCCGGGACCGATTTTGGTAAAATTTTACATTTAAAGTTTAAAGCTTCACAGGTGGTATTTACCATCAACTAGAACACCCTTTGCACATCACCTGACGGATTTGGGAAGTCCTTAAAAAATAGCTACTTAGATGGATTTATTCTTTGAAGAATTCTCTACCATTTCTACTAAATTCCCATTATTTTATGCTTTACTCCAAATTTTTTAAAAATGATTTTAAAAAAATCTAAATCGGCCTAAAAATGCTTATCGGTCGGGCTCTAACTAAAACTACTGAAAGTAAGTTTTTCGTGTTTAACGTGAAATGGAGCTGGCAGAATTTTATGATCATATTCGGAGTCAGTGTGACAAAAAAAATAATTTGTTCGATCATTCCAATTTAAAAAGAATTTCTTTTTGTTTGACTATATTTATTTAAATATTATTTGTTTTGTGTAATGTAATATTTATTAAATATGTTTTTTTTGTCGAATTAAACTTAAAATATTGTTGCAACAATTTTTTTTTTAATTTTATACTAACTATTGTATTTTATTGGAAAATCCCGAACAAATCCCGGGATTCCGGGATTGTAATTTCTAATCCCGAAATCCCGGGATTGTCAAAAGCACTTCGGGATTGAATGCCTTACTTAGAACATATACACTACCTCGTCAACAAAACCAAAAAAAAAAAAAGGAGGGAAATAATTTCAAAAGTTTCAGAAAAAAAACAGAATTAATAATAATAATCGTACTTTTTTGTATATATTCAAATTAACTAAGTTGCTAAGAAAATTTAAGTTCAATTATGTTATAATTTAATTTTTTTTTACTAAATATCGTAAAATTTTAATTTTTGGCTAATACACTCAAAGAATTTTTTCGTTCGTAAGAAACGAAAAATTAGACAAACACATTTCGTTTGTTGTTTCGTTTGCCACCAACGTTTAAGTAACGAAAAAAAATAAAAATGTTCAGCTCAGCCTGGATTCGAACGCGGCACGTAAGGTTTATAAGTTGCGCACATACACGCTGTGCCACTGAGCTACTTTCGTTCTGGTCGATAAAAACAAAGCTTATATCGAATTCGTTTAAACGTTTATTAGAAAAACGTTTCCAATAAAAGTAAATTGCAATACTTTTATTGGAAACGTTTTTAAATTGTTGCAAATTTATTTATTATTTGCGGCAAAACGACTTAATTTGTAGCAAATGTTTTTTGTTTGTTTTTTCGTTTAAGTTTGTATTCAAAAGTAGTATATTTGCAGCAAACGTTCTCCAAACATAATAATTCTTTGAGTGTACTTTTATAATGAGCATTGATTTTACAATTTACTAACCCAGTATGCATAAGGAATAGAGAAAAAAAAGACAGTTCCTAACAACAACACAGATACTCCGCATTATCACCAGGCGCCTGCTGACACTATTGATAAAATGTAAGTTAACACACTATTTGTTTTTTTTGTAATAGTTGTGAAAGCCATGCTCATTTTTTTTTTTGAGTATTCAGCATTTTTTGTATTAAAAAGAATGTCAAAGACGCTCAATAATTAGTTCACACTTTCATTTACGTTGCTATCACTGCTTTTGTTTACATTTCTATTTTTTTGTCTTCTTCGATTACTTGTTGTTATCCAAATTAGATATTAAATTTGGTAGTAAATAAATCGTTGATTTGAACGCACTTCCACGATTCAAATTGCTGAACTAATTTGATATTTTATAGTAATGTTAACAAATTTTTTTTAACTTCATTACGTTATTACTTATATTATATTTTGTTTTCTTTCTTAATTTTTTTATTTCATCTACTAAATTTTTTTTGGTTTCTATATCTTTGGCTTTCGGGCTATGAATTATTTGATAATAGATACACAATGTGTGCTACTTTGCTAATAAATCTAATTAGTTTAAGCAACTTTTGAATTTGAATAGTTAAATAAATCTTTGAAATTTTCAATTTGAACACTTAAATTTAATGGTCTGAATCCAAAAGCGTAGTTGTGATTATTTTAGGGGCTTTTAGTTGACATCTAGCAAAAGCCATGGTTAGGGTGGGTCAAGAGCAGCCACAGAATTAGGCGCTGCAGTGTTTGGTTGGTTGGGTTGAAAGTTGATATTAGTTGATTGGTATATTTACAGTTAATTTAATTTGTTTGTCCGCTTTTGGGTTTATCTTCCACTATAGTGTGCATAATTTCTTTTCTTGTTTGGCTACAATCGGTGCATTGCCTGTTAAGTACCTTTATCTGAACTCACGAAACTGAAGCTCCGGGATAAAGCGAGATGCACACAGGGTACTACAGGTTTTCTTTCTTTTTTTTTATGAACCACACCACATTAATTTCTAAGCATTACTTCTCAGATTGTAGATTCATAACAGAAAATGGCGCCCAACGTGGGGCTATACGATTTCGTTTGGTCCGACATAATAAAATAAAAATAAATCCCAAAATACTTTCCGATGTCCGTCCGCTTTACAGTTTTTATTTTTTTTTACTAGTATACTATTCTTTTGATTTTTGTACTGTCCTATGATCATGGAAATGCAGTTTCTATAGGCTAAATGCCTGATTAATTGACCTTGATATGGAATAGTACAATGGGTTTCTAGTTTTCGTTGCAGCTACTGATGATTAATACGATATATTGGAAGTCAGTTAGAAACTAGCTATAGGCATAATTTACTGACCATGTATCAGGTTTGTTATTTGGGCTGTCTTCAATTTTGTTTGTATTTTTTGTATTATACAAATAATGATTTCAATTTTACCTTGCCAAGTATGCATGAATGATTAAGTGATATGTCGTGGATTTTAACGCATTTTGAAGTATTTTCTGATCGTTACCAGGCATACTTTTTGAGAAAACATGTAACAACTAACTTTTAACACACAAAAACCCAAGTAAACCAAACAAAAATCCAATTATTCACAACTACCTTTTGAAAGTAAGACCATTCCCACAAGTAAGACCATTCCCACAAAATATCTTGAAGAAGAATCTTAAACCTTTAAATATCAGTTTGAAGAAGAATCTTAAACCTTTAAATATCATTTTGTATGTATTAACTTTTCTTTCGATATTGTTTGACATTTAGTTGCTACAATGTCTGTGCGTAGAAGCAACGGAAATCTGCGTAGGCAATCTACCAATAATACCTGCACAATTTGTCTTGAAAATTTTTCGGCTAATGATGAGGTATTGCAAACAGCCTGTAATCACCGCTTCCATAGAGTTTGTTTGTTAACATGGCTAAAAAGGAATCCTTCTTGCCCACAATGTCGAGCTGCATGCAGTAGTAGAGATTTTAGTGTGCAACCGCATACAGGTGCTAGAACTCGAGCTCGTACCGCAACAAACCCCTCAAATTCAGGCAACACATTGAATGAAAGTTACCAAGCTCCTAATTTGGGAGCTGAAGCTTTGCCGCAGCAAGCTCAAGCTGAACAAATTGAAGAGCAGTTGTCGGCTCCAACTCAGAACCAAGTGCCTCCAGCTAATTTATCTAATTTAAGAAATGAATCTGTCACTGAACCAAATTCCGATGAGGTGAGAATACGAAATATAGTTAGCGCAGTTATCAGTGCTAGGCAGGCAGCAACTTTTGAAAACTTAGAAACAAGAATAGCTCAAGTGATGGATGCTAGATTGGAAGAAGCTATCAATCGCTTACAGCTTTTTAATATTCAAAATCGTGACACCATAAGTAGTCATACTACCACTATTCCACAACATACTAGTGCTTCGAACTATGAATGGCCGCAAGAAATGCCAGTAAACAATAATATTCCCCACAATAATTCTAATGCCAATTTTCAACAACATTATCAAGATTTTGCTACAAATGCTACCAATTTACGACAACATTATCTGAACACTCAAAGATTTGCTACCAATGGTATAAATGCAAATAATAGTTCAAATAGAAACCTAGATCCCAATGTTCGACAAAATTACCTGAATGGCAATCCAAATCAGGAAGGTAGATTTCGAGTAAGTGATGCCTCTGCGATTGGTAACTCGAGCAGATTGGCGAATTTGATTTCCAATTGGGGCATAAAATTTGATGGTGCACACACATTGTCTGTTGAAAACTTTATCTATAGAATTGAGTCCCAAGTGAATGATACCCTGGGTGGGAATTTCGACAATTTGTGTGAAAATTTGCAAAGCTTGTTTTCGAACGAGGCAAGGGACTGGTATTGGCGATCAGTGACTCGAGTTACGTGGGAAACGTTAAGCGCAGCGTTACGTACGCATTTCGCGGAACACAAAAGCGACACTGACATCAAAGAATCGATGCGAAATAGAAAACAGAACTCATCAGAATCATTTGATGAATATAAAAGTGCCATTATGAAATTGTCTGAAAATCTGTTCACCCCCATTTTTGAACCTGAGTTAATCGAAATTCTTCAACGCGGTTTACGTCCGCGTATTCGTCAGCAACTTTTATTTGTCCCCATCACTTCGGTAGCACAATTACGCCTTTTCTGTTTAAAAGGCGAAGATCTGTTTTCTGAAATTTCTAAGTCCAACACTGCAGTAAGTAAAAATCGCAACAATTTTCAACGTAGACAAGTAAATGAACTTCAGACTGAGAATAATTCCGAAGAAATGGCTGAAAATTCAGATGTTGTTAATATAGAAGAGGTATCTAGGCGTATGAACGATAAAAAGATATGTTGCTGGAATTGTCGCAAAGACGGTCACCGTTATTTTGATTGTGTCGAAGCTCGCACCATATTTTGTTATGGTTGTGGTGCGGAAGGCGTGTATAAACCCACTTGCAGCAATTGTATTCCGGGAAACTCGAAAGCGAGCGAAGATTTAACGCTGAACCTTCGCAAAGACCAAACAAAGCAATTTTAACATTACCATACAACGCGTTGACTCAGAAAGTAACGAAAATAAAATATCAATCATACCAAACGTTCAACCAGACATTAAAGAAACCAAAATATCCATCATACCACCTGATTTACTACAAAAAACTACATTTTCAACTGGCAAAGTTGTTAAACAAATTATTCCGTATGAGGATCGTTTAAAGATATACAATGCCAAAAGATCAAAAATTTTTTAACAAGTTGTTAGCAGAAAAAGGCATTCGCCATATTTATACTGCATTATATAGTCCACAGGCCAATGCCAGTGAGAGAGTAAATAGATCAATTATCGCCGGCATTAGATCTTATCTTTCGAAAGATCAAACCTGCTGGGACAAATATATACCCGAAATTTCTGAATCGCTTAGAAGTTCATATCACCAAACAACTGGCTATACGAAATATTACTCAGTGTTTGGCCAACAAATGATCACCCATGCGAAGGATTAAGAACTTCTACATAAACTCAAATCTTTCGATGATGAAAATGTTGATACACATGACAAATTAAAATTGATATGGAAAAATATTCAACAAAATATCGCAAATGCCTTTGAATCTTCTTCAAGGAGATACAATTTACGTAGCTCAACACAATCTTTTCTGGTTGGAGATAAGGTATACCGTCGCAATTTTATTTTAAGTGATGCGAGTGAAAGATTTTGTGCCAAATTTGCACCAAAGTTTATTAACGCAAAAGTGAGGGATACGAAGGGAAATTGTATGTATGTACTGGAAGATGAAGAAACGGGTAAAGTGGGAACTTATCATAGAAAGGATATACTGAGTAGGAAAATATAGGTTCAAGCCTTTTTCAAATTTTCCAGACTTGCTGCAAAACTTGTTTTGTACTGGGTTGCCAGAACTTTAAAATATCAACTATCATTTTCAGCAGTACTAATAAGCGAATAAGAAATATTAAAGTTTAATCGAATCACAGATTGACTATCCACATACAAATTTATTTTTATAAAAGTTAATTTTTCTATTTGGTAATGCTGGCAATTACCAGATTTTTTTTAATGTAACCATGTACTCGTACTTTATTTGACAAACATGACTGAACAACCCAAAACTTTAAGTTTCCGGCTTTGAAAAACTCTTTCCTTTGCTCTTTTCTATCGTGACATTGGACTCGTGAAGACGTCCGAACTTGATCTCTTAAAACCCAGAAATTATATCAATATAACAAGTGAAAAGTTTTCAATATAAAAAAATAGCGAGCTTAATCAACCGCTCCACAAATTCTTTAAGCTGTGCCTAATTCCTGTAAAAGAAAAAAAAACTGTCTATTGCTAAAAGTGCACAAGTTTACCTTCCACGCGGTAGCCGCTATAAACACATTGTTTGAGAACTCGAGAGAAAGAAAAAAATAAAATAAAAGGTAAGAGGCAGACCGTTTAAGTCTTTATGCAACATACTAAATTACGCTAAACCCCCAAACAGAATTTAGATGCATTTTGGATTTTCGGTAGATGTAGAAGAATTCGTTCCTACTCAAAGCGAAAATTCCCAGGATTCAGCGTACAAATATACGCGAGGCGGCAGATTGCGTTTTGAAACGCGTCCGCGTAGTGCGGAGAGCACGATTGAAGCACCAACGTACAAAATTTCTCAGCTATTTCTTTACCAGCTTCGCCAGATTCCCAAAGCCATACAAAACGTGCAAATCTGGTGATTGCACGGGATTGCGACGAAGAGTGGGTCAAGTCATATGTGACTTAGAACATCCACACTACCTCGTCAACAAAACAAAAAAAAAAAAGAGGGAAATAATTTCAAAAGTTTCAGAAAAAAAAACAGAATTAATAATAATAATCGTACTTTTTTGTATATATTCAAATTAACTAAGTTGCTAAGAAAATTTAAGTCCAATTATGTTATAATATAATTTTTTTTTACTAAATATCGTAAAATTTTAATTTTTGGCTAATACTTTTATAATGAGCATTGATTTTACAATTTACTAACCCAGTATGCATAAGGAATAGAGAAAAAAAAACAGTTCCTAACAACAACACGTCTTGGCAGGATTTCTGTAGTAGTTTGGAACATTCCTCTGACTCAGCAAGGCTAAGAAAACTTCTCTCGAAAGCACCAGCTATACCTGGATTCCTCAAGCGAAGCGATGGGCGATGGACCGAATCGTGCTCTGAGACTCTACAGCTTCTGCTGGAAACGCATTTCCCAGGTTGTGATATTAATCAGGAAGATGCGGACGCGAGTAGAACAGCGACCACAAGTAATGGTATACCTGAAGGTTTAGTTACTGAGGAAAAGATAAACTGGGCGATTGACTCTTTTTCTCCCTATAAATCTCCTGGTAGTGACGGGATACTCCCGATAATGCTGCAGAAGACCAAGAATATTATAACACCAATTCTTAAGGAATTGTTCTTGAGCAGCCTTAAGCTCGGGCACATCCCAGCAATTTGGCGGCAAGTTAATGTTATTTTTATTCCCAAGGCGGGCAAAGCCAGCCACACACTAGCGAAGGATTTTAGGCCCATCAGCCTGACGTCTTTCGTACTGAAGACTTTCGAAAAACTCATAGACTTTTATATTCGTAGCAGGCTGAGACCTTGTGATATATCCTCGGCACAGCATGCATACACGAAAGGGAGGGGTGTGGAAACGGCGCTGCATTGCGTCGTCAGCACCATTGAGAAGAATCTTTCTTATAAAGAGTACACTTTAGCTGCATTCTTAGACATTGAGGGCGCATTCAACAATGTCAATGTAAGTGCGGTTAGTAGGGCGCTAACACACGCGAATATCGAGCCTGCCCTAACAGACTGGATCGTTAGTATGTTAAGCCAGCGGAAAATCAGAAGGGAACTTGGGAACACGAACATGGAGGCGACTGCCTCTCGGGGTACCCCGCAGGTCGGTGTCATATCACCACTTCTGTGGAACTTGGTACTAAATGAAATACTGATTGAATTTGAGAAGAGTGGGATAAAGGTGACCGCATACGCGGACGATGTTGTACTACTAGCAACGGGTAAATTCCTTCCGACCATCAGCGATATATTAGAAGTAGCACTGAAACAATTGAGCGACTGGACTAAGAAATGTGGACTGGGGGTTAACCCCCCAAAAAACCGAACTTGTCCTATTCACGAACAAACGAACGATTCCACAATTCAGACCACCATCTATAGAGGGAATCCCTCTCAGAGTCTCAGAAAGCGCCCGCTATCTGGGTCTCGTTTTAGACAGGAAACTGAACTGGAAATTAAACATAGAAGAAAGGGTTAGGAAAGCGTCAATTGCCTTTTACACCTGTAGTAGAATTTTTGGACGAAGGTGGGGCCCACGCCCCAAAATCATCTCATGGATGTATACAGCCATCGTTAGACCAATACTGACATACGGTTGTCTCGTGTGGTGGAAATCAGCCAGCAAGACCACTAATCTGAAAACAATGACAAAAATACAAAGAATAGCATGTATAGGAATATCTAGTGCGATGAAATCTTCACCGACGGCAGGACTCGAGACAATTCTTAATTTTCTGCCTCTAGACCTATATACACAAGAATATGCAGCAAAAAGTGCCTTAAGAATAAGCCAGACAGAAACCTGGCATAGAAACTCGACGGGGCACTCAGACATAATGCAACGACATCTTGGGAACGACATCAGCTCTGACTACCTGCTGCCATACCCAGACTTCAATATTCCCTTCTCCAGTCACTTTCCCACCAGGAAAGAGTGGGAGGGAAATGACCTATCAAGAAACGTACCCATATCAGTCTTCACTGATGGGTCCAAAATGAACATTGGTACCGGTGCGGGTTACACCTGCGAAAAATTAGGGATCACGGGATACATCCGTCTGCCAGACAACAGCAGTGTCTTCCAAGCGGAGATACTGGCAGTGGCGGAGGCGACCTCAATGGTGGAGATACCACACGATGATATCACCTTTTTCATTGATAGCCAGGCAGCTATAAAAGCATTATCTGCCGTCTACATCAAGTCAAAGCTTGTCAGGCGATGTCGCGAAGAGCTGCAGGTTCTTGGCTCACAGCATCGCGTTAGGCTCTGCTGGTTGCCGGGGCATGAGGGAATACCTGGAAATGAAGCAGCCGACGAATTGGCCCGGAAAGGGTCGGCAATTAGTGCTGACCTAGCGGACCGTTCTGTTAAAATCCCACTCTGTAGTATTAGGGAACGACTGGAAAAACAGTTTGAGAGGCAGGCCAACATCAGATGGAGACAATTAAGAATTTCTGGGTGGTTGGATTACCAACTTATGGTTTGACGAGTGTGGCCTATCCCACCTCTTAAAGTACGGGCATCACAATGGGTCAACTTTTTTGGCCTAAGTGTGATGGCACTGGAGTATTTATGCTCCAATGGTGCCATCTACCCTCTAACCTAACCTAACCTAACCTAACCTAACCTAACCTAACCTAACCTAACCTAACCTAACCTAACCTAACCTAACCTAACCTAACCTAACCTAACCTAACCTAACCTAACCTAACCTAACCTAACCTAACCTAACCTAACCTAACCTAACCTAACCTAACCTAACCTAACCTAACCTAACCTAACCTAACCTAACCTAACCTAACCTAACCTAACCTAACCTAACCTAACCTAACCTAACCTAACCTAACCTAACCTAACCTAACCTAACCTAACCTAACCTAACCTAACCTAACCTAACCTAACCTAACCTAACCTAACCTAACCTAACCTAACCTAACAACAACACAGATACTCCGCATTATCACCAGGCGCCTGCTGACACTATGGATAAAATGTAAGTTAACACTCTATTTGTTTTTTTGTAATAGTTGTGAAAGCCATGCTCATTTTTTTTTTTAGTATTCAGCATTTTTCTTATTAAAAAGAATGTCAAAGACGCTCAATATTAGTTCACACTTTCATTTACGTTGCTATCACTGCTTTTGTTTACATTTCTATTTTTTTTCTTCTTCTATTACTTGTTGTTATCCAAATTAGATATTTAAATTGGTAGTAGATGAATCGTTGATTTGAACGCACTTCCACGATTCAAATTGCTGAACTAATTTGATATTTTATAGTAATGTTAACAAATTTTTTTTAACTTCATTACGTTATTACTTATATTATATTTTGTTTTCTTTCTTAATTTTTTTATTTCATCTACTAAATTTTTTTTGGTTTCTATATCTTTGGCTTTCGGGCTATGAATTATTTGATAATAGATACACAAATGTTTTTTTATGCTACTTTGCTAATAAATCTAATTAGTTTAAGCAACTTTTGAATTTGAATAGTTAAATAAATCTTTGAAATTTTCAATATGAACACTTAAATTTTAAATTGAATGGTCTGAATCCAAAAGCGTAGTTGTGATTATTTTAGGGGCTTTAAGTTGACATCTAGCAAAAGCCATGGATTAGGGTGGGTCAAGAGCAGCCACAGAATTAGGCGCTGCAGTGTTTGGTTGGTTGGGTTGAAAGTTGATATTAGTTGATTGGTATATTTACAGTTAATTTAATTTGTTTGTCCGCTTTTGGGTTTATCTTCCACTATAGTGTGCATAATTTCTTTTCTTGTTTGGCTACAATCGGTGCATTGCCTGTTAAGTACCTTTATCTGAACTCACGAAACTGAAGCTCCAGGATAAAGCGAGATGCACACAGGGTACTACAGGTTTTCTTTCTTTTTTTTTATGAACCACACCGCATAATTTTCTAAGCATTACTTCTCAGATTGTAGATTCATAACAAGGTGACGCTGATCAAGAATATATATACCCGACACCCCAAGCAACCACAAACAGATAATTGCCACAAGCTTTGTGGCATATAAGTGCTATATAAGTGGCTTGTAACCTAATATGTTAAAAATAAGTGTTTAACAGATGGCTATAGGTCACTTGTAAATTGGTTCCTAAAAGGTTCCATCTGAGTGGCTAACATTACATATGCCACTCAGCCGTACAGTGGCAGAGTTGCTTTGGTGGCCCACGTGTGATTAGCATGTGGCTTTGTCACTTTCTTTACATTTTTACTGAAGTCGATGCCGGGCCCACTTCAGTTGTTGAATTGGAAGATGCCAGTGAAATTTATAACGAACTAGCAGGGCCCGGTCCGCTTTGCTGGCCCTTTAAGGTCATAATAAATTAATGAAAACATTTGTCACATATTTTTATTGGGAGCCCAAGTGCAGCATTTTGAAATATTGAATTGTATGAAAAGTGCCACACCCCGCTGTCAAATTCCAACCATATGTAACATTAAACTTAGAATTGAAACATAAAATCATGTCCTGTTGAAAAGTGTTCATCGGCAGCCCAAGTGTAACATTTTGAAGATATTGAATTGTATGGGAAGTGCCACGCCCCGCTGTCCAATTCCAATATGTTGTGTTGAAGGCATATAACCATTTCCCGTTTAAGAATATTCAATGGGAGCCCAAGAATGGCACTTTGAAGTATTGAATTGTATGGGCGATGCCACGCCCCTTTGTCCAATTACGCCGATATGTTGCATTTAGCTTAAAGGTGAAACCATGAAACCATTTGCCAAATTTGGTTGGGAAACATAAAATGAGAGGCCAGTTACAGCAATTTTAAATATTGGTTTGTATGGGCGGTGCCACGCCTCTTTGTCCAATTACGCCGATATGTTGCATTTAGCTTAAAGTTGAAACCATGAAGCCATTTGCCAAATTTCGTTGGAAAACATTGTGTGGGAGCGCTATTACAGCATTTTCAAATATTGACTTGTATGGGCGGTGCCAAATCCCGACCATTTGTAGCCCAGATTATGGCTGGGGTCTGATAGTATGTTCATGGCAAACTTGTGGGCGATAAAAGTGGGCGTGTCAAAACCTATATGTCACGACTCACGACCCCTAGAACACATAAATATACATTTTTTAAGCTGAGCATCAGTAGCATGATCTGTTGTACAATAAATCTGGTTGCGTTTGCAGTATTCGAAAACGTGTTTGGATAATATCCCCCTTTGATTGTCCTAGTTTTCATCATGTCGATATAATTTTTTGCATTCTTTATATTTGTGTTAAAATAACTTTGGAGTGCAAAAAATACAACACAATAATTATTTTATATTTTTATTATGTTGTTCTTTTTACACATGCAAGATGTCAATTTCTGTAAAAACGAAATGGAATTGAATTGAAACTCCAATGGCATATAGGCCTTTGCCAATATTTAAACATCTTTTTAACATAGTGGCATATTCGGGCTTTTTCAGTGGCAAATACGTGGCAGACACGTGAATATCGGATTAGCAAGAACCTGACGTCTTATGGCAAATAGATGGCAGCCACTTAAAATCCCACTCAATGGCTGCTTGGGACGTCTCCTTCTTGGTGTTACAAACGTCAGACCAAAGTGAATATATCATCGTCGTTCAGTGAAAAGTTACTAAGTCCAAAAAAATCAAAATGAGATAATTGCTTTTAAAGATTAAAATGAACGTAAAAAATCCACAAACCCATGAATACAAACAGTCTTAAGCTTAAAATGCTGGGGGAGCTTAGCACCATCTGCCGCAAAATACCGCATTGAGTTTGGATAAGTATCAAGAGTGTAATTTGCTTCTTTTTGAGAACAACTCTGGCACAAGATAAGAATGTTACAATACCCGCGGGAGCTTCCCGATCTCTATGATTTTGGGCTTAAATGATAAATGGAAGCCGCCACTAAAACCTCTCATCAAAAAATGGTCAAGAAATTTCACGTGGGTGAGCCCAAGTGGATAATTCAATTTCTATGGGACTTAGCAATTTTTCACTGAACGCAATATTGAAAAAATTATGCAAAGTCACCCCATCTGTCGGAGCTTATTATTTGGAAATGTGGCCATGGAAAAAATAAAAAATTCAACTTTCAATCGAAGTGCAACGTTAAAAATTGTTTAAAATGGTGCCTATCAAAAGAACTCACGCAGGTGCAAAGCAGAGAAGAGCGTCGGTGCACCGAAAACCAGTTTCAAGCTACTCGCCAAAATCCAAGTGCAACTCCCTACTCGTATCCGTGTCGACAAATGCCACAAGTGTTCGGTGCTTGTGGATCCGAGTTCGTACGAGTGCACACGAGAAAAAAATAAAATGCCATTCGGTAAAAACTCGAATGATCTGGATAGTCGGATTAACTTGGATAGCTTGCGCGTTGAAGTTGCTTGTGCGCTTGTGGGTCTTTGTATGTAGCTTCAATTTGTCAATTATTTTGTTTGATATTATAGATTTTATTTGCGCAGTGAATGAACCACAAAATATTACTAGTGGAATTTATGAAATACATGGACACATTCTACATTATAGTAGATAGCATATTGTTTCTTTACTGAATAGTCAAAGGATTTTCATACCAATAATTAAACAATATTTTTTATTATTAATTTTATAAATATTTTTCTTTATGGACAAATTTTTATGCGTACATTGCAAAAGCGCAGAACAACTCCTCCCAAAAATACGAATACGCCTAAGGTTTTAAAGACAAAGCCGAGTATCCAGCCCATATATCTTGGGCAAAATAGATACTCACTATTATATGAAGAGGATAATTCAGACCCTAAACCCAAGACGTCAAAGCCGCCACCAATTTATCTCAGGGAAAAAAATCGAATTCCCTTGTTACTCTGATAACACAAATTGTAGGTGCCAACAGATTTCATGTGATGGCTATTCTCAAGGGTGCCATCCATGAAACAAAAATACAAATTTATAATGAGGCAGATTTTCGCAAAATTGTGGACCATTTCGATAAGTGTAAAAAGAGCTATTACACATACCAGCTCAAAAGTAGCAAAGGCATATCGGTTGTCCTAAGAGGTGTAGACTCTTTTGTCGAATGTGTCGATGTAAAAGAGGCAATAATTGCATTAAAATACCAAGTTAGATCTGTGTCTAACATTCTATAAAAAATTACCCCCAAACACTTTTCCGCATCGAACTGGAATTTGACCCTAAGACCCTGCAAAAAAGTGAAACCCACCCTATATACAATTTGCGATATTTACTACACCGTAGAGTCAGCGTTGAGGAGCCGCATAAACGTCGAAGCCCAATACAATGCCAAAACTGCCAAGAATTTGGTCATTCGAAAAAATATTGTACACTTCCCAGTGTTTGTGTTATTTGTGGTGACCTTCACCAGACCCAATTGTACAAAATCGAGAGAAGACGTAAATGTTAGACATTGTAGTAACTGCGATGGAAACCACACTGCCAACTACAGAGGGTGTTCAGTCTACAAAACCCTTAAAAATAAGGTTATTACCGAACCGAAGCCCTTAAGCGCAACAGCTATAAAGAGGTCAAACCCTACTCCAGCCAATTTTGCGCAGATGAAATCATACCCACCACCCCAAGGAAATGGTGCTAACGCCGCATCACAACAACAACATTTTTCATACGCAAATGTACTCAAAGGCAATACCCAAGACCCTCCAGTTATTCAACCCGCCCAACAGAACATTGGCCAAACACTACAGATGTTTATGCAAAACATGTCGCAGAACGGCATGCAAACTATGATGCAGGAAATGATACACAATCAAAACCTGCTAATCCAGACTCTTTTAAAAAATAAGCCATGAATGCTATAAAAATATCCTTCTGGAACGCGAACGGCTTATGCCAACATAAATTAGAACTCATTCAATTCCTCAATTCATTCTGTATAGATGTAATGCTAATTTCAGAGACTCATTTGACCCAAAAACACTTCTTTAATATACCCGGATTCAAGTTGTATGACACTAAACACCCAGGTGGTTCAGCGATTCTAATTAAGGGCAGAATCAAACACTATGTTTTACAGGAATTTTGCACCGAGTACTTGCAAGCCACCAGTATTTGTCTTGATGAGGGCATAAAAGGATTGACAATATCTGCAATTTACTGTCCACCCAGCTCCAAAATAACTGAACAGCAATTTCAGACATTTTTTGCAACCCTTGGCCCAAAATTTCTCGTAGCTGGAGATTTTAATGCCAAACACACTTATTGGGGCTCTCGTCTGATTTCACCTAGTCTCGTCTGACTACTATGGAATACTACCAGCAAACTCGGCCTTGATGTGGTTTCGTCAGGCACGCCAACATACTGGCCATCAGACAGACGCAAAATTCCAGATGTTATTGATTTTGCAGTAATCAAGACCCTTAAACGAACTCAACTAACCGTTGAGTCTTCAGTGGAACTCTCGTCTGATCACACACCCACTATTATCACAGTAAAATATGCGCCAAGTTCAGAAGTCAACCCACCCGACAAACTCACCAGTATCCATACGA
The DNA here is from genome assembly GCA_951394025.1 of Heteromyza rotundicornis. Lineage (NCBI taxonomy): Eukaryota > Metazoa > Arthropoda > Insecta > Diptera > Heleomyzidae > Heteromyza > Heteromyza rotundicornis. The sequence continues at coordinate 31,111,100 of OX596012.1, forward strand.
ATTGGCTTAAATTCAGAAAATATATAAGTTCACACATTACGCTACATGTGTCACTGAAAACTGAGGAGCAACTGAATGTGGCAGAGCGTAACTTTACCCTTCTGCTTACAAACGCCGCACTGGCAGCGACCCCAAAAATCAAAAGTCACCTACAAAATGTATTTACTCCTAACCCCCCAACTGCAAATTACCCGTTACCACAGCTCGCAACCAGGCCAAACTATAACCCACTACTCTTCAGAAGAAAAGCACTTATGGATGATATTGCCAAGTTGAACCCAAAAAAAGCTCCTAAAATGGAGAAAGAGCTACCATCAATTGCTGTTACTCACTTACTGCACATATACAATGCTATATTAAGAATAGGTCACTACCCAACTGACTGGAAGCTGTCGCAGATCACGATTATCCCGAAACCGGGAAAAGATCCTACAAACGCGAGTTCAATAAGCTTACTCTCTAACCTATCAAAACTTTTTGAGAAAATTCTGATAAAAATGATGTTACCTACAATACTCGCTAAAGATGAAATAGCCAATCACCAAGTCGGATTTAGAGAAAAGCACGGCACAATTGAACAGGTTCATCGCATTGTTGACATGATCAAAAACACATTCGAAAAAAAGCAATACTGCTCAGCAGTATTTCTCTATATCACCCAAGCCTTTGATAAGGTATGGCATAGAGGATTGATATCCAAACTACAGAAACTATTACCCGCAAGCATGTACGTTTTGCTTGACAACTACTTGACCCACAGAAAATTTGTAGTTAAACATAAAAGTTTCGTTTCTAGTAGATTTGATATTCTTGCCGGTGTACCCCAAGGCAGCGTCCTCGGACCCCTCCTGTATATACTCTATACAGCTGATATGCCCATTTATGATCAGACCCTCATCGCAACATTTGCCGACGACACCGCAATATTGTGCTCGCACTCAGACCCTAAAATGGCATCACAACACGTGCAACAACATTTGAACACTTTACAGAATTGGCTATCAAAGTGGAGAATTAGAGTCAACGAGTCAACGAGGACAATGCTTACAATAAATAATAGTGAATTACCACAATGTACTGAAACCAAATGTCTTGGTATGCATCTCGATCGCAGACTCACATAGAAAAAGCACATCGAAGCTAAAATTACACAAATCAAATTAAAAAAACTCGAATTAAATTGGCTCCTCTCGAAGCAATCAAAACTCAACACCACATATAAAATCCTTTTATACAAAAGTATAATTAAACCCATATGGTCATATGGGATCGAGCTCTGGGGAACAGCATCTCCATCAAATGTTGAGAAACTGCAAAGGATGCAGTCAAAAATTCTGCGACAAATACTTGGAGCGCCATGGTTTATAAAAAATTAACACATCCACAGAGATTTACAAATATCGAAAATATCTGATGAGATACCGAAACGTAATACAAAGTATGCAGATAAGCTAAAATTGCACCCTAATATTCTAGCTCGAACCTTAATAAAACCCACCCGACCCTTACGTCTAAAACGAAACTATTCTATTGCCTTTGAATAGATAGTTCAGGGACACCCTCGTCGATGCAGCCGTTCGTCTATGCCGACATCCTGTAGATGCCGACATCCAGTAAACGCCTACATCGCCTTGATATATACATTAAGTTGTCCAAATCAGTGGATAAGGTCAACTAGTACTATGTTAAATCTGTTATGTAATGTCTAACTATTTTGTTCAAAGTTATTGTTAGTTCTAATTTTTATTTTAGAAGATTCAATAAATAAATTTTATGTAGTTAAACAAAAAAAAAAAAGGCGTACGAATAAACTAAAATTTTGTGCACTGTCTAAAAATAACTGCATTAATTTATGAAATTTTTTCTCAGTGGAAAAATTTGCATGTGTCCAATAATTCTAAAATTTGTTGCACTCTATAATACCAACAACATTATTAAAAACAATTTTTTCTATGTGGAAAAATTTGTATGTGTACAAAAAAATTAAAATTTTGGCAGGGTGTAATAGAAAGTAATTTTTTTAAAACAATTAAAATTTACCTTTCCGTAATGAGTTCAATATTCTAAAATTTCCCTACATGTCGCACGAAACTTAACAATACAAACTACCAATATTTTCCGTACTGCGCAGTGCGCACTGCTCATTCAACTCAACTTGAGCACACAAGCTATCCAAGTGCTTCCGCCTATCCAGGTCATTCGAGTTTTTGACGGATGATGCAAGTGTGCGAGAGCGGCAAGTGGAAGTGGATACGCTACTTGATAAAACAGCGGTTAGCTTGCCGGTAGCTTGTGGGCTAAGCTACTCGGCGCTATTCTCTGGTGCAAAGCAAGTCCCAGTGGTTGTCGATGCCTCGGTGCCGAAGGAGAACCATTCAAAATGTTGAGGAAATCGACCGCTTTGTAATTTTTCCGTTTAAATTTAGTGTCCTCATAAAAAGTAATATCTTTTAACTGGAGGATAACATTTCCGAATACAAAATCTCACTGTCGCTGTCAAAGCCGCGAACACACAATCCACCGGAAAATATCGTGGATGATTCAGATTTAGTAAATATAACAAACAGTTTAAGTGTCAGGTATTGAGAATAAGTATGTACACAATTCTATAGGAGGTACACGACTCTGAAAACGATGACGTCGATGGAGATCACGACTATGCTCCTAGCAGATTGGGTTCCGCTTCGCTAGTGGCACCAGTACGAAAAAAGAGCAGATGGTATAAGGCGGATCCAGATGGATGGTTATATAACCAAACGAAACGAAAGCGAAACTAAGGTCAGGCGTTTAATTCTAAGAAGGGACCCGTTCCAGCGAAGGTGCCCAGAGAAATCGAATGCAGCAAATGTATTTTTAAATGCACGCAAAACTTCACTAAAGAAAACAGTGTACTTCAACACACCGTCCGTATAGATATCGCCCCAGAAAGCATACCATTCGAAGAACGCGAACAACCACTTATTTTTTTTTTTAAAATGGATTTTTTTAAAAACACTGTCGATTAGCAGTGGTCCTGTACGAGTAGCCATTGAGGGAATGAGTCCGATTAGCGGCATTTACGATAAAAGCGATGAAAGAGGACGACACTGTCCAGGTATAAAAACGTCAGAAGAAGACTTAAATGCAATTAAAAGTCAGTAATGGAATCGAACTTCTGTCGTAAGTCATCGCAGAGGCAGTATTTGGATTCAAAGCTCTCGATAGCAAAAATGTACGAACTATACCAAACCGACAGAAAAAATCGAAATCTTAATGCTGTGAGTCTCACTACGTACAAGAGAATTTTCGGAAAAGTCTACAACCTCTCATTTTTCAAGCCCAAAAAAGAGCAATGCGCATTGTGTGCGCGATATCAGTCTGCCAGTCCACAAGAGAAATTGGAACTAAAAATTGAGTATACACCGCACAAAGATCGAGAACACAAATCTCTAGAAAATAAAGCGAGTGACAAAAAAAAGCTGAGTTGGATCCATCGTTTGTAACGGCTACTTTCGATTTACAATCTGTATTGCAAATACCAAGCAGCGATGTCTCACCTATGTATTATTCTCGCAAACTTTGTTGCTACAACTTGACAATATATGAAGGCGCTCCACCAAACAACGCATATTGCTATACTTGGACAGAAGTACATGGAAAAAGGGGAAGTGCTGAAATTGGAACATGCATTTATAAGTACTTGAAACAACTGCCAAGCAATGTGAAGACTGTGTCCCTCTTTTCCGATACTTGTGGGGGACAACATAGCAACCAAAACGTCGCAGCTATCCTTATGTACTTTGTACAAAATACGAATATAAATATCGAAGAGATTGAGCAAAAGTTTCTGGAGTCAGGACATTCAATGATGGAATGTGATAGCATGCACAGTGCAATTGAAAAACAAAAAAATCGTCGGTTTATACTATGCATGACTGGATAAATATATTTCGTGTTGCACGTTCCAGAAGAGGCAGGAAAAGAAACAGCGAATACGAAGTGTCAGAGCTTAAGTTTGATGACTTTTTAGACTTATCAGCACTAGCTAGCGCCACGCTAAAAAATACCAGTGAATCACAGTGAATATTTTAAAATAAACGTCTGTGGAAAGGGAAGACCAGTTAAAAACTATACAGTTACAAAACTGTCATTCCAAAAAGTCATTCCAATATCGGAACAGAAAATTAAAGATTTGATACGACTTTGTGACACCAAAGTCATACCGGAAGAATTCCATGCATGGTATAGGTCACTGCCGGTATCAAAGATTAAATTTTAGGATAGAGTCCCAGAAGCTGCAGTGGAAAGTAGCAGTGATGAGGACGAATAAATTTGTAAATTTTGTTTAGATGTGTTAGTGGCGGCCTTTAGCTGTCCTGTTAGCCCAAAATCATAAAAATCGGACAATTCTTGCGAATTTTTGCAAAAAATTCGTATATAAATTAGTTTATGCACTTTACCTCAGTCGCATGTAACTTATTGCTCATTTTTTGATGAGAGACTATAGTTTGGACAGCCTTCTATCGAATTGTAGTGGTCTGATACTAAGTCCATATCATGGACTTAGTATCTTTTCACTGAATATAATTTGAAGATATTTGTAGTAACGTACTTTTCATTCTCTATATCTTCGGGTTGATAATACATATGGCTTGACGGTTAAGACATAATGTAGATATCTTATCTAACACCAAACATGGCATACTTATCTCGTTTTCGCCCTAAATTGGACTTAGTAACTTTTCACTGAACGACGACGATATAAGGTGTAGTGTATACAAATATTGATTTTTAGAAGTGCTTGTTAAGCCCCAAATTTTGGAAAGTGGGACCAGAGCCACTGGGCTAAACTATAATGATCCATTTTGGGCAGTCGCATCACTACAAAAAAAATCCGCCCAAAATTGGTAATCGTGGTTTTTTGCACGGCGAAAGCTACAATACAATGTCCCGTACCCGGATCCTCGGATTGAAAAAAAAAGTCCTGAAATTCCGTGATTTCCAAAACCCTTTGGGACGGAATTCATACTATATTGATGAAATCTTAAAATTTCGGGCGCCATTTTATATCTGCCATTTTGAATTTTGAAATTTCGACATCAAACTAGAATTAAGCGACCCCAAAAAACCCCGTATAAGAACTATTTAGAACTATTTCAGCGGAATTAGGTTACATATTTTACAAAACACGATTTTCATTATATGGGACTCAGGCGTGGCAGTCGACCGATTTCAATACCAACTCCTTCGTGGTCAAAAAAATGATAAATCCGAAATTTGGGACCTCTATCTTTCTTCTAGCTCCTGCAATCGTGTTTAGAGGCAAAGAGGGCGGGACCCCAAAAACCCCCGTATAAGAACTATTTAGAACTATTTCAGCGGAATTAGGTTACATATTTTACACAACACGATTTTCACTTATATGGGACTCCTGCGCTCCTATTCAGGCCAGCAGCGTATGCTATTAATGCAGTTTCAAGTGTTCGCTGCTAGCGGTACTTTTTCGTTTGTATACTCTTGTGGGCTGGTGCGCTACACTGTAGTATATGCATATACACCACACAAGCAAAGAGGGCGGACAGACGGATATTCAGCGACCCCAAAAACCCCCGTATAAGAACTATTTAGAACAATTTCAGCGGAATTAGGTTACATATTTCACAAAACACCGCGTGGCAGTTGACCGATTCCGCCCATTTTCAATACCAACTCCTTCTAGGGCCAAAAAATGATAAATCCAAAATTTGTGACCTCTATCTTTCTCCTAGCTCCTGCAATCGTGTTTACAAGCAAAGAGGGCGGACAGACGGATATTCAGCGACCCCAAAAACCCCGTATAGGAACTATTTAGAACTATTTCAGCGGAATTACGTTACATATTTTTCAAAACACGATTTTCACTTATATGGGACTCAGGCGTGGCAGTCGACCGATTCCGCCCATTTTCAATACCAACTCGTTCGAAGGCAAAAAAATGATTAATTCATGATTTGGGACCTTTATCTTTCTCCTAACTCCTGCAATCGTGTTTACAAGCAAAGAGAATGGACAAACGGACAGACGGATATTCAGCGACCCCAAAAACCCCCGTATAAGAACTATTTAGAACTATTTCAGCGGAATTAGGTTACATATTTTACAAAACACGATTTTCACTTACATGGGACTCAGGCGTGGCAGTCAACCAATTCCGCCCATTTTCAATACCAACTCCTTCGAAGGCAAAAAAATGATAAATTAAAAATTTGGGACCTCTATCTTTCTCCTAGCTCCTGCAATCGTGTTTACAAGCAAAGAGGGCGGACATACGGACAGACGGATATTCAGCGACCCTGAAAATCCACGTATAAGCACTATTTAGAACTATTTAGGCGGAATTAGGTTACATATTTTACAAAACACGATTTTCACTTATGTGGGACTCAGGCGTGGCAGTCGACCTATTCCGCCCATTTTCAATACCTACTCCTTCGAGGGCAAAAAATGATAAATCCAAAATTTGGGACCTCTATCTTTCTCCTAGCTCCTGCAATCGTGTTTACAAGCAAAGAGGGCGGACAGTCGACCGATTCTGCCCATTTCCAATACCAACTCCTTCGAGGGCAAAAAAATGATAAATCCAAAATTTGGGACCTCTATCTTTCTCCTAGCTCCTGCAACCGTGTTTACAAGCAAAGAGGGCGGACAGACGGACAGACGGATATTCAGCGACCCCAAAAACCCCCGTATAAGAACTATTTAGAACAATTTCAGCATAATTAGGTTACATATTTCACAAAACACGGCGTGGCAGTCGACCGATTCCGCCCATTTTCAATACCAACTCCTTCGAGAGCCAAAAAATGATAAATCCAAAATTTGTGACCTCTATCTTTCTCCTAACTCCTGCAATCGTGTTTACAACCATTTTCAATACCAACTCCTTCGAGGGCAAAAAAATGATAAATCCAAAATTTGGGACCTCTATCTTTCTCCTAGCTCCTGCAATCATGTTTACAAACAAAGAGGGCGGATAGACGGACAGACGGATATTCAGCGACACCAAAAAACCCCCGTATAAGAATTATTTAGAACTATTTCAGCGGAATTAGGTTACATATTTTACAAAACACGATTTTCACTTTTGTGGGACTCTGGCGTGGCAGCCGAACGATTCCGCCCATTTTCAATAAAAACTCCTTCGAGGGCAAAAAATGATAAATCCAAAATTTGGGACCTCTATCTTTCTCCTAGCTCCTGCAATCGTGTTTACAAGCAAAGAGGGCGGACAAACGGACAGACGGACATCCAGTGACCCCAAAAACCCCCGTATAAGAACTATTTAGAACTATTCCAGCGGAATTAGGTTACATATTTTACAAAACGCGATTTTCACTTATATGGGACTCAGGCGTTGCAGTCGATCGATTCCGCCATTTTCAATACCAACTCCTTCGAGGGCAAAAAAATGATAAATCCAAAATTTGGGACCTCCATCTTTCTGCTAGCTCCTGCAATCGTGTTTACAAGCAAAGAGGGCGGACAGACGGACAGACGGATATTCAGCGACCCTAAAAACCCCCGTATAAGAACTATTTAGAACTATTTCAGCGGAATTAGGTTACATATTTTACAAAACACGAGTTTCACTTTTGTGGGACTCTGGCGTGGCAGTCGAACGATTCCGCCCATTTCCAATAAAAACTCCTTCGAGGGCAAAAAATGATAAATCCAAAATTTGGGACCTCTATCTTTCTCCTAGCTCCTGCAATCGTTTTTACAAGCAAAGAGGGCGGACAGACGGACTGACGGATATTCACCGACCCTAAAAACCCCCGTATAAGAACTATTTAGAACTATTCCAGCGGAATTAGGTTACATATTTTACAAAACGCGATTTTCACTTATATGGGACCTAGGCGTTGCAGTCGATCGATTCCGCCATTTTCAATACCAACTCCTTCGAGGGCAAAAAAATGATAAATCCAAAATTTGGGACCTCCATCTTTCTGCTAGCTCCTGCAATCGTGTTTACAAGCAAAGAGGGCGGACAGACGGACAGACGGATATTCAGCGACCCTAAAAACCCCCGTATAAGAACTATTTAGAACTATTTCAGCGGAATTAGGTTACATATTTTACAAAACACGATTTTCACTTTTGTGGGCCTCTGGCGTGGCAGTCGAACGATTCCGCCCATTTTCAATAAAAACTCCTTCGAGGGCAAAAAATGATAAATCCAAAATTTGGGACCTCTATCTTTCTCCTAGCTCCTGCAATCGTGTTTACAAGCAAAGAGGGCGGACAAACGGACAGACGGACATCCAGTGACCCCAAAAACCCCCGTATAAGAACTATTTAAAACTATTTCAGCGGAATTACGTTACACATTTTACAAAACACGATTTTGACTTATATGGGATTCAGGCATGGCAGCCAACCGATTCCGCCCATTTTCAATACCAACTCCTTCGAGAGCCAAAAAATGATAAATCCAAAATTTGTGACCTCTATCTTTCTCCTAACTCCTGCAATCGTGTTTACAACCATTTTCAATACCAACTCCTTCGAGGGCAAAAAAATGATAAATCCAAAATTTGGGACCTCTATCTTTCTCCTAGCTCCTGCAATCATGTTTACAAACAAAGAGGGCGGATAGACGGACAGACGGATATTCAGCGACCCCAAAAAACCCCCGTATAAGAATTATTTAGAACTATTTCAGCGGAATTAGGTTACATATTTTACAAAACACGATTTTCACTTTTGTGGGACTCTGGCGTGGCAGTCGAACGATTCCGCCCATTTTCAATAAAAACTCCTTCGAGGGCAAAAAATGATAAATCCAAAATTTGGGAACTCTATCTTTCTCCTAGCTCCTGCAATCGTGTTTACAAGCAAAGAGGGCGGACAAACGGACAGACGGACATCCAGTGACCCCAAAAACCCCCGTATAAGAACTATTTAGAACTATTCCAGCGGAATTAGGTTACATATTTTACAAAACGCGATTTTCACTTATATGGGACTCAGGCGTTGCAGTCGATCGATTCCGCCATTTTCAATACCAACTCCTTCGAGGGCAAAAAAATGATAAATCCAAAATTTGGGACCTCCATCTTTCTGCTAGCTCCTGCAATCGTGTTTACAAGCAAAGAGGGCGGACAGACGGACAGACGGATATTCAGCGACCCTAAAAACCCCCGTATAAGAACTATTTAGAACTATTTCAGCGGAATTAGGTTACATATTTTACAAAACACGATTTTCACTTTTGTGGGACTCTGGCGTGGCAGTCGAACGATTCCGCCCATTTCCAATAAAAACTCCTTCGAGGGCAAAAAATGATAAATCCAAAATTTGGGACCTCTATCTTTCTCCTAGCTCCTGCAATCGTTTTTACAAGCAAAGAGGGCGGACAGACGGACTGACGGATATTCACCGACCCTAAAAACCCCCGTATAAGAACTATTTAGAACTATTCCAGCGGAATTAGGTTACATATTTTACAAAACGCGATTTTCACTTATATGGGACTCAGGCGTTGCAGTCGATCGATTCCGCCATTTTCAATACCAACTCCTTCGAGGGCAAAAAAATGATAAATCCAAAATTTGGGACCTCCATCTTTCTGCTAGCTCCTGCAATCGTGTTTACAAGCAAAGAGGGCGGACAGACGGACAGACGGATATTCAGCGACCCTAAAAACCCCCGTATATGAACTATTTAGAACTATTTCAGCTTAATTAGGTTACATATTTTACAAAACACGATTTTCACTTTTGTGGGACTCTGGCGTGGCAGTCGAACGATTCTGCCCATTTTCAATAAAAACTCCTTCGAGGGCAAAAAATGATAAATCCAAAATTTGGGACCTCTATCTTTCTCCTAGCTCCTGCAATCGTGTTTACAAGCAAAGAGGGCGGACAAACGGACAGACGGACATCCAGTGACCCCAAAAACCCCCGTATAAGAACTATTTCAGCGGAATTACGTTACACATTTTACAAAACACGATTTTGACTTATATGGGATTCAGGCATGGCAGCCAACCGATTCCGCCCATTTTGAATACCAACTCCTTCGAGAGCAAAAAAAATGATAAATCTAAAATTTGGGAACTCTATCATTCTCCTAGCTCCTGCAATCGTGTTTACAAGCAAAGAGGGCGGACAAACGGACAGACGGATATTCAGCGACCCCAAAAACCCCCGAATAAGAATTATTTATAACTATTTCAGTGGAATTAGGTTACATATTTTACAAAACACGATTTTCACTTATATGGGACTCTGGCGTGGCAGTCGAACGATTCCGCCCATTTTCAATACCAACTCCTTCGAGGGCAAAAAATGATAAATCCAAAATTTGGGACCTCTATCTTTCTCCTAGCTCCTGCAATCGTGTTTACAAGCAAAGAGGGCGGACAAACGGACAGACGGACATCCAGTGACCCCAAAAACCCCCGTATAAGAACTTTTTAGAACTATTTCAGCGGAATTAGGTTACATATTATACAAAACACGATTTTCACTTATGTGGGACTCAGGCGTGGCAGTCGACCGATTCCACTCATTTAAGAACTTTTTAGAACTATTTCAGCGGAATTAGGTTACATATTTTACAAAACACGATTTTCACTTATATGGGATTCAGGCATGGCAGCCAACCGATTCCGCCCATTTTCAATACCAACTCCTTCGAGGGCCAAAAAATGATAAATCCAAAATTTGTGACCTCTATCTTTCTCCTAGCTCCTGCAATCGTGTTTACAACCATTTTCAATACCAACTCCTTCGAGGGCAAAAAAATAATAAATCCAAAATTTGGGACCTCTATCTTTCTCCTAGCTCCTGCAATCATGTTTACAAACAAAGAGGGCGGATAGACGGACAGACGGATATTCAGCGACCCCAAAAACCCCCGTATAAGAACTATTTAGAACAATTTCAGCATAATTAGGTTACATATTTCACAAAACACGGCGTGGCAGTCGACCGATTCCGCCCATTTTCAATACCAACTCCTTCGAGGGCAAAAAAATGATAAATCCAAAATTTGGGACCTCTATCTTTCTCCTAGCTCCAGCAACCGTGTTTACAAGCAAAGAGGGCGGACAGACGGACAGACGGATATTCAGCGACCCCAAAAACCCCCGTATAAGAACTATTTAGAACAATTTCAGCATAATTAGGTTACATATTTCACAAAACACGGCGTGGCAGTCGACCGATTCCGCCCATTTTCAATACCAACTCCTTCGAGAGCCAAAAAATGATAAATCCAAAATTTGTGACCTCTATCTTTCTCCTAACTCCTGCAATCGTGTTTACAACCATTTTCAATACCAACTCCTTCGAGGGCAAAAAAATGATAAATCCAAAATTTGGGACCTCCATCTTTCTGCTAGCTCCTGCAATCGTGTTTACAAGCAAAGAGGGCGGACAGACGGACAGACGGATAATCAGCGACCCTAAAAACCCCCGTATAAGAACTATTTAGAACTATTTCAGCGGAATTAGGTTACATATTTTACAAAACACGATTTTCACTTTTGTGGGACTCTGGCGTGGCAGTCGAACGATTCCGCCCATTTCCAATAAAAACTCCTTCGAGGGCAAAAAATGATAAATCCAAAATTTGGGACCTCTATCTTTCTCCTAGCTCCTGCAATCGTTTTTACAAGCAAAGAGGGCGGACAGACGGACTGACGGATATTCACCGACCCTAAAAACCCCCGTATAAGAACTATTTAGAACTATTCCAGCGGAATTAGGTTACATATTTTACAAAACGCGATTTTCACTTATATGGGACTCAGGCGTTGCAGTCGATCGATTCCGCCATTTTCAATACCAACTCCTTCGAGGGCAAAAAAATGATAAATCCAAAATTTGGGACCTCCATCTTTCTGCTAGCTCCTGCAATCGTGTTTACAAGCAAAGAGGGCGGACAGACGGACAGACGGATATTCAGCGACCCTAAAAACCCCCGTATAAGAACTATTTAGAACTATTTAAGCGGAATTAGGTTACATATTTTACAAAACACGATTTTCACTTTTGTGGGCCTCTGGCGTGGCAGTCGAACGATTCCGCCCATTTTCAATAAAAACTCTTTCGAGGGCAAAAAATGATAAATCCAAAATTTGGGACCTCTATCTTTCTCCTAGCTCCTGCAATCGTGTTTACAAGCAAAGAGGGCGGACAAACGGACAGACGGACATCCAGTGACCCCAAAAACCCCCGTATAAGAACTATTTAAAACTATTTCAGCGGAATTACGTTACACATTTTACAAAACACGATTTTGACTTATATGGGATTCAGGCATGGCAGCCAACCGATTCCGCCCATTTTCAATACCAACTCCTTCGAGAGCCAAAAAATGATAAATCCAAAATTTGTGACCTCTATCTTTCTCCTAACTCCTGCAATCGTGTTTACAACCATTTTCAATACCAACTCCTTCGAGGGCAAAAAAATGATAAATCCAAAATTTGGGACCTCTATCTTTCTCCTAGCTCCTGCAATCATGTTTACAAACAAAGAGGGCGGATAGACGGACAGACGGATATTCAGCGACCCCAAAAAACCCCCGTATAAGAATTATTTAGAACTATTTCAGCGGAATTAGGTTACATATTTTACAAAACACGATTTTCACTTTTGTGGGACTCTGGCGTGGCAGTCGAACGATTCCGCCCATTTTCAATAAAAACTCCTTCGAGGGCAAAAAATGATAAATCCAAAATTTGGGAACTCTATCTTTCTCCTAGCTCCTGCAATCGTGTTTACAAGCAAAGAGGGCGGACAAACGGACAGACGGACATCCAGTGACCCCAAAAACCCCCGTATAAGAACTATTTAGAACTATTCCAGCGGAATTAGGTTACATATTTTACAAAACGCGATTTTCACTTATATGGGACTCAGGCGTTGCAGTCGATCGATTCCGCCATTTTCAATACCAACTCCTTCGAGGGCAAAAAAATGATAAATCCAAAATTTGGGACCTCCATCTTTCTGCTAGCTCCTGCAATCGTGTTTACAAGCAAAGAGGGCGGACAGACGGATATTCAGCGACCCTAAAAACCCCCGTATAAGAACTATTTAGAACTATTTCAGCGGAATTAGGTTACATATTTTACAAAACACGATTTTCACTTTTGTGGGACTCTGGCGTGGCAGTCGAACGATTCCGCCCATTTTCAATAAAAACTCCTTCGAGGGCAAAAAATGATAAATCCAAAATTTGGGACCTCTATCTTTCTCCTAGCTCCTGCAATCGTGTTTACAAGCAAAGAGGGCGGACAAACGGACAGACGGACATTTAGTGACCCCAAAAACCCCCGTATAAGAACTATTTAAAACTATTTCAGCGGAATTACGTTACACATTTTACAAAACACGATTTTGACTTATATGGGATTCAGGCATGGCAGCCAACCGATTCCGCCCATTTTGAATACCAACTCCTTCGAGAGCAAAAAAAATGATAAATCTAAAATTTGGGAACTCTATCATTCTCCTAGCTCCTGCAATCGTGTTTACAAGCAAAGAGGGCGGACAAACGGACAGACGGATATTCAGCGACCCCAAAAACCCCCGAATAAGAATTATTTATAACTATTTCAGTGGAATTAGGTTACATATTTTACAAAACACGATTTTCACTTATATGGGACTCTGGCGTGGCAGTCGAACGATTCCGCCCATTTTCAATACCAACTCCTTCGAATGCAAAAAATGATAAATCCAAAATTTGGGACCTCTATCTTTCTCCTAGCTCCTGCAATCGTGTTTACAAGCAAAGAGGGCGGACAAACGGACAGACGGACATCCAGTGACCCCAAAAACCCCCGTATAAGAACTTTTTAGAACTATTTCAGCGGAATTACGTTACATATTATACAAAACACGATTTTCACTTATGTGGGACTCAGGCGTGGCAGTCGACCGATTCCACTCATTTAAGAACTTTTTAGAACTATTTCAGCGGAATTAGGTTACATATTTTACAAAACACGATTTTCACTTATATGGGATTCAGGCATGGCAGCCAACCGATTCCGCCCATTTTCAATACCAACTCCTTCGAGGGCCAAAAAATGATAAATCCAAAATTTGTGACCTCTATCTTTCTCCTAGCTCCTGCAATCGTGTTTACAACCATTTTCAATACCAACTCCTTCGAGGGCAAAAAAATGATAAATCCAAAATTTGGGACCTCTATCTTTCTCCTAGCTCCTGCAATCATGTTTACAAACAAAGAGGGCGGATAGACGGACAGACGGATATTCAGCGACCCCAAAAACCCCCGTATAAGAACTATTTAGAACAATTTCAGCATAATTAGGTTACATATTTCACAAAACACGGCGTGGCAGTCGACCGATTCCGCCCATTTTCAATACCAACTCCTTCGAGGGCAAAAAAATGATAAATCCAAAATTTGGGACCTCTATCTTTCTCCTAGCTCCTGCAATCGTGTTTACAAGCAAAGAGGGCGGACAGACGGACAGACGGATATTCAGCGACCCCAAAAACCCCCGTATAAGAACTATTTAGAACAATTTCAGCATAATTAGGTTACATATTTCACAAAACACGGCGTGGCAGTCGACCGATTCCGCCCATTTTCAATACCAACTCCTTCGAGGGCCAAAAAATGATAAATCCAAAATTTGTGACCTCTATCTTTCTCCTAGCTCCTGCAATCGTGTTTACAACCATTTTCAATACCAACTCCTTCGAGGGCAAAAAAATGATAAATCCAAAATTTGGGACCTCTATCTTTCTCCTAGCTCCTGCAATCATGTTTACAAACAAAGAGGGCGGATAGACGGACAGACGGATATTCAGCGACCCCAAAAAACCCCCGTATAAGAATTATTTAGAACTATTTCAGCGAAATTAGGTTACATATTGTACAAAACACGACTTTCACTTATATGAGACTCAGGCATGGCAGCCAACCGATTCCACTCATTTAAGAACTTTTTAGAACTATTTCAGCGGAATTAGGTTACATATTTTACAAAACACGATTTTCACTTGTGTGGGACTCAGGCGTGGCAGTCGACCGATTCCGCCCATTTTCAATACCTACTCCTTCGAGGGCAAAAAATGATAAATCCAAAATTTGGGACCTCTATCTTTCTCCTAGCTCCTGCAATCGTGTTTACAAGCAAAGAGGGCGGACAGTCGACCGATTCTGCCCATTTTCAATACCAACTCCTTCGAGGGCAAAAAAATGATAAATCCAAAATTTGGGACCTCTATCTTTCTCCTAGCTCCTGCAATCGTGTTTACAAGCAAAGAGGGCGGACAGACGGATATTCAGCGACCCCAAAAACCCCCCTATAAGAACTATTTAGAACAATTCCAGCATAATTAGGTTATATATTTCACAAAACACGGCGTGGCAGTCGACCGATTCCGCCCATTTTCAATACCAACTCCTTCGAGGGCCAAAAAATGATAAATCCAAAATTTGTGACCTCTATCTTTCTCCTAGCTCCTGCAATCGTGTTTACAACCATTTTCAATACCAACTCCTTCGAGGGCAAAAAAATGATAAATCCAAAATTTGGGACCTATATCTTTCTCCTAGCTCCTGCAATCATGTTTACAAACAAAGAGGGCGGATAGACGGACAGACGGATATTCAGCGACCCCAAAAAACCCCCGTATAAGAATTATTTAGAACTATTTCAGCGGAATTAGGTTACATATTGTACAAAACACGACTTTCACTTATATGAGACTCAAGCATGGCAGCCAACCGATTCCACTCATTTAAGAACTTTTTAGAACTATTTCAGCGGAATTAGGTTACATATTTTACAAAACACGATTTTCACTTATATGGGACTCAGGCGTGGCAGTCAACCGATTCCGGCCATTTTCAATACCTACTCCTTCGAGGGCAAAAAATGATAAATCCAAAATTTGGGACCTCTATCTTTCTCCTAGCTCCTGCAATCGTGTTTACAAGAAAAGAGGGCGGACAGACGGACTGACGGATATTCACCGACCCTAAAAACCCCCGTATAAGAACTATTTAGAACTATTCCAGCGGAATTAGGTTACATATTTTACAAAACGCGATTTTCACTTATATGGGATTCAGGCATGGCAGCCAACCGATTCCGCCCATTTTGAATACCAACTCCTTCGAGAGCAAAAAAAATGATAAATCTAAAATTTGGGAACTCTATCATTCTCCTAGCTCCTGCAATCGTGTTTACAAGCAGAGAGGGCGGACAAACGGACAGACGGATATTCAGCGACCCCAAAAACCCCCGTATAAGAACTATTTAGAACTATTTCAGCGGAATTACGTTACATATTTTACAAAACACGATTTTCACTTATGTGGGACTCAGGCGTGGCAGTCGATCGATTCCGTCATTTTCAATACCAACTCCTTCGAGGGCAAAAAAATGATAAATCCAAAATTTGTGACCTCTATCTTTCTCCTAGCTCCTGCAATCGTATTTACAACCATTTTCAATACCAACTCCTTCGAGGGCAAAAAAATGATAAATCCAAAATTTGGGACCTCTATCTTTCTCCTAGCTCCTGCAATCATGTTTACAAACAAAGAGGGCGGATAGACAGACAGACGGATATTCAGCGACCCCAAAAAACCCCCGTATAAGAATTATTTAGAACTATTTCAGCGGAATTAGGTTACATATTTTACAAAACACGATTTTCACTTATGTGGGACTCAGGCGTGGCAGTCGATCGATTCCGTCATTTTCAATACCAACTCCTTCGAGGGCAAAAAAATGATAAATCCAAAATTTGGGACCTCTATCTTTCTCCTAGCTCCTGCAATCGTGTTTACAAGCAAAGAGGGCGGACAGACGGATATTCAGCGACCCTAAAAACCCCCGTATAAGAACTATTTAGAACTATTTCAGCGGAATTACGTTACACATTTTACAAAACACGATTTTCACTTATATGGGATTCCGGCATGGCAGCCAACCGATTCCGCCCATTCTGAATACCAACTCCTTCGAGGGCAAAAAAAATGATAAATCTAAAATTTGTGAACTCTATCATTCTCCTAGCTCCTGCAATTGTGTTTACAAGCAAAGGGGGCGGACAAACGGACAGACGGATATTCAGCGACCCCAAAAACCCCCGAATAAGAATTATTTACAACTATTTCAGTGGAATTAGGTTACATATTTTACAAAACACGATTTTCACTTATATGGAACTCTGGCATGGCAGTCTACCGATTCCGCCCATTTTCAATACCAACTCCTTCGAGGGCCAAAAAATGATAAATCCAAAATTTGTGACCTCTATCTTTCTCCTAGCTCCTGCAATCGTGTTTACAACCATTTTCAATACCAACTCCTTCGAGGGCAAAAAAATGATAAATCCAAAATTTGGGACCTCTATCTTTCTCCTAGCTCCTGCAATCATGTTTACAAACAAAGAGGGCGGATAGACAGACAGACGGATATTCAGCGACCCCAAAAACCCCCGTATAAGAACTATTTAGAACAATTTCAGCATAATTAGGTTACATATTTCACAAAACACGGCGTGGCAGTCGACCGATTCCGCCCATTTTCAATACCAACTTCTTCGAGGGCAAAAAAATGATAAATCCAAAATTTGGGACCTCTATCTTTCTCCTAGCTCCTGCAATCGTGTTTACAAGCAAAGAGGGCGGACATACGGACTGACGGATATTCACCGACCCTAAAAACCCCCGTATAAGAACTATTTAGAACTATTCCAGCGGAATTAGGTTACATATTTTACAAAACGCGATTTTCACTTATATGGGATTCAGGCATGGCAGCCAACCGATTCCGCCCATTTTGAATACCAACTCCTTCAAGAGCAAAAAAAATGATAAATCTAAAATTTGGGAACTCTATCATTCTCCTAGCTCCTGCAATCGTGTTTACAAGCAGAGAGGGCGGACAAACGGACAGACGGATATTCAGCGACCCCAAAAACCCCCGTATAAGAACTATTTAGAACTATTTCAGCGGAATTACGTTACATATTTTACAAAACACGATTTTCACTTATGTGGGACTCAGGCGTGGCAGTCGACCGATTCCGCCCATTTTCAATACCAACTCCTTCGAGGGCCAAAAAATGACAAATCCAAAATTTGTGACCTCTATCTTTCTCCTAGCTCCTGCAATCGTATTTACAACCATTTTCAATACCAACTCCTTCGAGGGCAAAAAAATGATAAATCCAAAATTTGGGACCTCTATCTTTCTCCTAGCTCCTGCAATCATGTTTACAAACAAAGAGGGCGGATAGACAGACAGACGGATATTCAGCGACCCCAAAAAACCCCCGTATAAGAATTATTTAGAACTATTTCAGCGGAATTAGGTTACATATTTTACAAAACACGATTTTCACCTATGTGGGACTCAGGCGTGGCAGTCGATCGATTCCGTCATTTTCAATACCAACTCCTTCGAGGGCAAAAAAATGATAAATCCAAAATTTGGGACCTCTATCTTTCTCCTAGCTCCTGCAATCGTGTTTACAAGCAAAGAGGGCGGACAGACGGATATTCAGCGACACTAAAAACCCCCGTATAAGAACTATTTAGAACTATTTCAGCGGAATTAGGTTACATATTTTACAAAACACGATTTTCACTTTTGTGGGACTCTGGCGTGGCAGTCGAACGATTCCGCCCATTTTCAATACCAACTCCTTCGAGGGCAAAAAATGATAAATCCAAAATTTGGGACCTCTATCTTTCTCCTAGCTCCTGCAATCGTGTTTTCAAGAAAAGAGGGCGGACAAACGGACAGACGGACATCCAGTGACCCCAAAAACCCCCGTATAAGAATAATTTAGAACTATTTCAGCGGAATTACGTTACACATTTTACAAAACACGATTTTCACTTATATGGGATTCCGGCATGGCAGCCAACCGATTCCGCCCATTTTGAATACCAACTCCTTCGAGGGCAAAAAAAATGATAAATCTAAAATTTGTGAACTCTATCATTCTCCTAGCTCCTGCAATCGTGTTTACAAGCAAAGGGGGCGGACAAACGGACAGACGGATATTCAGCGACCCCAAAAACCCCCGAATAAGAATTATTTACAACTATTTCAGTGGAATTAGGTTACATATTTTACAAAACACGATTTTCACTTATATGGAACTCTGGCATGGCAGTCTACCGATTCCGCCCATTTTCAATACCAACTCCTTCGAGGGCCAAAAAATGATAAATCCAAAATTTGTGACCTCTATCTTTCTCCTAGCTCCTGCAATCGTGTTGACAACCATTTTCAATACCAACTCCTTCGAGGGCAAAAAAATGATAAATCCAAAATTTGGGACCTCTATCTTTCTCCTAGCTCCTGCAATCATGTTTACAAACAAAGAGGGCGGATAGACAGACAGACGGATATTCAGCGACCCCAAAAACCCCCGTATAAGAACTATTTAGAACAATTTCAGCATAATTAGGTTACATATTTCACAAAACACGGCGTGGCAGTCGACCGATTCCGCCCATTTTCAATACCAACTCCTTCGAGGGCAAAAAAATGATAAATCCAAAATTTGGGACCTCTATCTTTCTCCTAGCTCCTGCAATCGTGTTTACAAGCAAAGAGGGCGAACAGACGGACAGACGGATATTCAGCGACCCCAAAAACCCCCGTATAAGAACTATTTAGAACAATTTCAGCATAATTAGGTTACATATTTCACAAAACACGGCGTGGCAGTCGACCGATTCCGCCCATTTTCAATACCAACTCCTTCGAGGGCCAAAAAATGATAAATCCAAAATTTGTGACCTCTATCTTTCTCCTAGCTCCTGCAATCGTGTTTACAACCATTTTCAATACCAACTCCTTCGAGGGCAAAAAAATGATAAATCCAAAATTTGGGACCTCTATCTTTCTCCTAGCTCCTGCAATCATGTTTACAAACAAAGAGGGCGGATAGACAGACAGACGGATATTCAGCGACCCCAAAAAACCCCCGTATAAGAATTATTTAGAACTATTTCAGCGGAATTAGGTTACATATTGTACAAAGCACGACTTTCACTTATATGAGACTCAGGCATGGCAGCCAACCGATTCCACTCATTTAAGAACTTTTTAGAACTATTTCAGCGGAATTAGGTTACATATTTTACAAAACACGATTTTCACTTGTGTGGGACTCAGGCGTGGCAGTCGACCGATTCCGCCCATTTTCAATACCTACTCCTTCGAGGGCAAAAAATGATAAATCCAAAATTTGGGACCTCTATCTTTCTCCTAGCTCCTGCAATCGTGTTTACAAGCAAAGAGGGCGGACAGTCGACCGATTCTGCCCATTTTCAATACCAACTCCTTCGAGGGCAAAAAAATGATAAATCCAAAATTTGGGACCTCTATCTTTCTCCTAGCTCCTGCAATCGTGTTTACAAGCAAAGAGGGCGGACAGACGGATATTCAGCGACCCCAAAAACCCCCCTATAAGAACTATTTAGAACAATTCCAGCATAATTAGGTTACATATTTCACAAAACACGGCGTGGCAGTCGACCGATTCCGCCCATTTTCAATACCAACTCCTTCGAGGGCCAAAAAATGATAAATCCAAAATTTGTGACCTCTATCTTTCTCCTAGCTCCTGCAATCGTGTTTACAACCATTTTCAATACCAACTCCTTCGAGGGCAAAAAAATGATAAATCCAAAATTTGGGACCTCTATCTTTCTCCTAGCTCCTGCAATCATGTTTACAAACAAAGAGGGCGGATAGACGGACAGACGGATATTCAGCGACCCCAAAAAACCCCCGTATAAGAATTATTTAGAACTATTTCAGCGGAATTAGGTTACATATTGTACAAAACACGACTTTCACTTATATGAGACTCAGGCATGGCAGCCAACCGATTCCACTCATTTAAGAACTTTTTAGAACTATTTCAGCGGAATTAGGTTACATATTTTACAAAACACGATTTTCACTTATATGGGACTCAGGCGTGGCAGTCAACCGATTCCGGCCATTTTCAATACCTACTCCTTCGAGGGCAAAAAATGATAAATCCAAAATTTGGGACCTCTATCTTTCTCCTAGCTCCTGCAATCGTGTTTACAAGCAAAGAGGGCGGACAGACGGACTGACGGATATTCACCGACCCTAAAAACCCCCGTATAAGAACTATTTAGAACTATTCCAGCGGAATTAGGTTACATATTTTACAAAACGCGATTTTCACTTATATGGGATTCAGGCATGGCAGCCAACCGATTCCGCCCATTTTGAATACCAACTCCTTCGAGAGCAAAAAAAATGATAAATCTAAAATTTGGGAACTCTATCATTCTCCTAGCTCCTGCAATCGTGTTTACAAGCAGAGAGGGCGGACAAACGGACAGACGGATATTCAGCGACCCCAAAAACCCCCGTATAAGAACTATTTAGAACTATTTCAGCGGAATTACGTTACATATTTTACAAAACACGATTTTCACTTATGTGGGACTCAGGCGTGGCAGTCGACCGATTCCGCCCATTTTCAATACCAACTCCTTCGAGGGCCAAAAAATGACCAATCCAAAATTTGTGACCTCTATCTTTCTCCTAGCTCCTGCAATCGTATTTACAACCATTTTCAATACCAACTCCTTCGAGGGCAAAAAAATGATAAATCCAAAATTTGGGACCTCTATCTTTCTCCTAGCTCCTGCAATCATGTTTACAAACAAAGAGGGCGGACAGACAGACGGATATTCAGCGACCCCAAAAAACCCCCGTATAAGAATTATTTAGAACTATTTCAGCGGAATTAGGTTACATATATTACAAAACACGATTTTCACTTATGTGGGACTCAGGCGTGGCAGTCGATCGATTCCGTCATTTTCAATACCAACTCCTTCGAGGGCAAAAAAATGATAAATCCAAAATTTGGGACCTCTATCTTTCTCCTAGCTCCTGCAATCGTGTTTACAAGCAAAGAGGGCGGACAGACGGATATTCAGCGACCCTAAGAACCCCCGTATAAGAACTATTTAGAACTATTTCAGCGGAATTAGGTTACATATTTTACAAAACACGATTTTCACTTTTGTGGGACTCTGGCGTGGCAGTCGAACGATTCCGCCCATTTTCAATACCAACTCCTTCGAGGGCAAAAAATGATAAATCCAAAATTTGGGACCTCTATCTTTCTCCTAGCTCCTGCAATCGTGTTTTCAAGCAAAGAGGGCGGACAAACGGACAGACGGACATCCAGTGACCCCAAAAACCCCCGTATAAGAATAATTTAGAACTATTTCAGCGGAATTACGTTACACATTTTACAAAACACGATTTTCACTTATATGGGATTCCGGCATGGCAGCCAACCGATTCCGCCCATTTTGAATACCAACTCCTTCGAGGGCAAAAAAAATGATAAATCTAAAATTTGTGAACTCTATCATTCTCCTAGCTCCTGCAATCGTGTTTACAAGCAAAGGGGGCGGACAAACGGACAGACGGATATTCAGCGACCCCAAAAACCCCCGAATAAGAATTATTTACAACTATTTCAGTGGAATTAGGTTACATATTTTACAAAACACGATTTTCACCTATATGGAACTCTGGCATGGCAGTCTACCGATTCCGCCCATTTTCAATACCAACTCCTTCGAGGGCCAAAAAATGATAAATCCAAAATTTGTGACCTCTATCTTTCTCCTAGCTCCTGCAATCGTGTTTACAACCATTTTCAATACCAACTCCTTCGAGGGCAAAAAAATGATAAATCCAAAATTTGGGACCTCTATCTTTCTCCTAGCTCCTGCAATCATGTTTACAAACAAAGAGGGCGGATAGACAGACAGACGGATATTCAGCGACCCCAAAAACCCCCGTATAAGAACTATTTAGAACTATTTCAGCGGAATTACGTTACATATTTTACAAAACACGATTTTCACTTATGTGGGACTCAGGCGTGGCAGTCGACCGATTCCGCCCATTTTCAATACCAACTCCTTCGAGGGCAAAAAATGAGAAATCCAAAATTTGGGACCTCTATCTTTCTCCTAGCTCCAGCAATCGTGTTTACAAGCAAAGAGGGCGGACAGACGGACTGACCGATATTCAGCGACCACAAGAACCCCGTATAAGAACTATTTAGAACTATTCCAGCTGAATAAGTTTACATATTTTACAAAACGCGATTTTCACTTATATGGGACTCAGGCGTGGCAGTCGACCGATTCCGCCATTTTCAATACCAACTCCTTCGAGGGCAAAAAATGATAAATCCAAAATTTGGGACCTCTATCTATCTCATAGCTCTTGCAATCGTGTTTACAAGCAAAGAGGGCGGACAAACGGACAGACGGACATTCAGCGACCCCAAAAACCCCCGTATAAGAACTATTTTGAACTATTTCAGCGGAATTACGTTACATATTTTACAAAACACGATTTTCACTATATGGGACTCAGGCATGGCAGCCTTCGAGGGCAAAAAAATGACAAATCCAAAATTTGGGACCTCATCATTCTCCTAGCTCCTGCAATCGTGTTTACAAGCAAAGAGGGCTGCCGGACGGACAGACGGATATTCAGCGACCCCAAAAACCCCCGAATAAGAATTATTTATAACTATTTCAGTGGAATTAGGTTACATATTTTACAAAACACGATTTTCACTTATATGGGACTCTGTCATGGCAGTCAACCGATTCCGCCCATTTTCAATACCAGCTCCTTCGAGGGCAAAAAATGATAAATCCAAAATTTGTGACCTCTATCTTTCTCCTAGCTGCTGCAATCGTGTTTACAAGCAAAGAGGGCGGACAGACGGACAGACGGATATTCAGCGACCCCAAAAACCCCCGTATAAGAACTATTTAGAACTATTTCAGCGGAATTAGGTTACATATTGTACAAAACACGATTTTCACTTATATGGGACTCAGGCATGGCAGCCAACCGATTCCGCCCATTTCAAAACCAACTCCTTCGAGGGGCAAAAAAATGATAAATCCAAAATTTGGAACCACTATCATTCTGCTACCTCCTGCAACAGACGGATATTCAGCGACCCCAAAAACCCCCGAATAAGAATTATTTAGAACTATTTCAGCGGAATTAGGTTACATATTTTACAAAAACACGATTTTCACTTATATGGGACTCAGGCATGGCAGTCAACTGATTCCGCCCATTTTCAATACCAACTCCTTCGTGGGCAAAAAATTATAAATTTAAAATTTGGGACCTCTATCTTTCTCCTAGCTCCTGCAATCGTGTTTACGAGCAAAGAGGGCGGCCAGACGGATATTCAGCGACCCCAAAAACCCCCGTATAAAAACTATTTAGAACTATTTCAGAGGAATTAGGTTACATATTTTACAAAACACGATTTTCACTTATATGGGACTCAGGCGTGGCAGTCGAGCGATTCCGCCCATTTTCAATAACAACTCCTTCGAGGGCAAAAATGATAAATCCAAAATTTGGGACCTCTATTTTTTGTCCTAGCTCCTGCAATCGTGTTTGCAAGCAAAGAGGAATTACGTTACATAATTTACAAAACACGATTTTCACTTATGTGGGACTCAGGCGTGGCAGTCGACCAATTCCGCCCATTTTCAATATTAACTCCTTCGAGGGCAAAAAATGATAAATCCAAAATTTGGGACCTCTATCTTTCTCCTAGCTCCTGCAATCGTGTTTACAAGCAAAGAGGGCGGACAGACGGACTGACCGATATTCAGCGACCACAAGAACCCCGTATAAGAACTATTTAGAACTATTCCAGCTGAATAAGTTTACATATTTTACAAAACGCGATTTTCACTTATATGGGACTCAGGCGTGGCAGTCGACCGATTCCGCCATTTTCAATACCAACTCCTTCGAGGGCAAAAAATGATAAATCCAAAATTTGGGACCTCTATCTATCTCATAGCTCTTGCAATCGTGTTTACAAGCAAAGAGGGCGGACAAACGGACAGACGGACATTCAGCGACCCCAAAAACCCCCGTATAAGAACTATTTAGAACAATTTCAGCATCATTAGGTTACATATTTCACAAAACACGGCGTGGCAGTCGACCGATTCCGCCCATTTTCAATACCAACTCCTTCGAGGGCCAAAAAATGATAAATCCAAAATTTGTGACCTCTATCTTTCTCCTAGCTCCTGCAATCGTGTTTACAACCATTTTCAATACCAACTCCTTCGAGGGCAAAAAAATGATAAATCCAAAATTTGGGACCTCTATCTTTCTCCTAGCTCCTGCAATCATGTTTACAAACAAAGAGGGCGGATAGACGGACAGACGGATATTCAGCGACCCCAAAAAACCCCCGTATAAGAATTATTTAGAACTATTTCAGCGGAATTAGGTTACATATTGTACAAAACACGACTTTCACTTATATGAGACTCAGGCATGGCAGCCAACCGATTCCACTCATTTAAGAACTTTTTAGAACTATTTCAGCGGAATTAGGTTACATATTTTACAAAACACGATTTTCACTTGTGTGGGACTCAGGCGTGGCAGTCGACCGATTCCGCCCATTTTCAATACCTACTCCTTCGAGGGCAAAAAATGATAAATCCAAAATTTGGGACCTCTATCTTTCTCCTAGCTCCTGCAATCGTGTTTACAAGCAAAGAGGGCGGACAGTCGACCGATTCTGCCCATTTTCAATACCAACTCCTTCGAGGGCAAAAAAATGATAAATCCAAAATTTGGGACCTCTGTCTTTCTCCTAGCTCCTGCAAACGTGTTTTCAAGCAAAGAGGGCGGACAAACGGACAGACGGACATCCAGTGACCCCAAAAACCCCCGTATAAGAATAATTTAGAACTATTTCAGCGGAATTACGTTACACATTTTACAAAACACGATTTTCACTTATATGGGATTCCGGCATGGCAGCCAACCGATTCCGCCCATTTTGAATACCAACTCCTTCGAGGGCAAAAAAATGATAAATCCAAAATTTGGGACCTTTATCTATCTCATAGCTCTTGCAATCGTGTTTACAAGCAAAGAGGGCGGACAGACGGATATTCAGCGACCCTAAAAACCCCCGTATAAGAACTATTTAGAACTATTTCAGCGGAATTAGGTTACATATTTTACAAAACACGATTTTCACTTTTGTGGGACTCTGGCGTGGCAGTCGAACGATTCCGCCCATTTTCAATACCAACTCCTTCGAGGGCAAAAAATGATAAATCCAAAATTTGGGACCTCTATCTTTCTCCTAGCTCCTGCAATCGTGTTTTCAAGCAAAGAGGGCGGACAAACGGACAGACGGACATCCAGTGACCCCAAAAACCCCCGTATAAGAATAATTTAGAACTATTTCAGCGGAATTACGTTACACATTTTACAAAACACGATTTTCACTTATATGGGATTCCGGCATGGCAGCCAACCGATTCCGCCCATTTTGAATACCAACTCCTTCGAGGGCAAAAAAAATGATAAATCTAAAATTTGTGAACTCTATCATTCTCCTAGCTCCTGCAATCGTGTTTACAAGCAAAGGGGGCGGACAAACGGACAGACGGATATTCAGCGACCCCAAAAACCCCCGAATAAGAATTATTTACAACTATTTCAGTGGAATTAGGTTACATATTTTACATAACACGATTTTCACTTATATGGAACTCTGGCATGGCAGTCTACCGATTCCGCCCATTTTCAATACCAACTCCTTCGAGGGCCAAAAAATGATAAATCCAAAATTTGTGACCTCTATCTTTCTCCTAGCTCCTGCAATCGTGTTTACAACCATTTTCAATACCAACTCCTTCGAGGGCAAAAAAATGATAAATCCAAAATTTGGGACCTCTATCTTTCTCCTAGCTCCTGCAATCATGTTTACAAACAAAGAGGGCGGATAGACAGACAGACGGATATTCAGCGACCCCAAAAACCCCCGTATAAGAACTATTTAGAACTATTTCAGCGGAATTACGTTACATATTTTACAAAACACGATTTTCACTTATGTGGGACTCAGGCGTGGCAGTCGACCGATTCCGCCCATTTTCAATACCAACTCCTTCGAGGGCAAAAAATGAGAAATCCAAAATTTGGGACCTCTATCTTTCTCCTAGCTCCAGCAATCGTGTTTACAAGCAAAGAGGGCGGACAGACGGACTGACCGATATTCAGCGACCACAAGAACCCCGTATAAGAACTATTTAGAACTATTCCAGCTGAATAAGTTTACATATTTTACAAAACGCGATTTTCACTTATATGGGACTCAGGCGTGGCAGTCGACCGATTCCGCCATTTTCAATACCAACTCCTTCGAGGGCAAAAAATGATAAATCCAAAATTTGGGACCTCTATCTATCTCATAGCTCTTGCAATCGTGTTTACAAGCAAAGAGGGCGGACAAACGGACAGACGGACATTCAGCGACCCCAAAAACCCCCGTATAAGAACTATTTTGAACTATTTCAGCGGAATTACGTTACATATTTTACAAAACACGATTTTCACTATATGGGACTCAGGCATGGCAGCCTTCGAGGGCAAAAAAATGATAAATCCAAAATTTGGGACCTCATCATTCTCCTAGCTCCTGCAATCGTGTTTACAAGCAAAGAGGGCTGCCGGACGGACAGACGGATATTCAGCGACCCCAAAAACCCCCGAATAAGAATTATTTATAACTATTTCAGTGGAATTAGGTTACATATTTTACAAAACACGATTTTCACTTATATGGGACTCTGTCATGGCAGTCAACCGATTCCGCCCATTTTCAATACCAGCTCCTTCGAGGGCAAAAAATGATAAATCCAAAATTTGTGACCTCTATCTTTCTCCTAGCTGCTGCAATCGTGTTTACAAGCAAAGAGGGCGGACAGACGGACAGACGGATATTCAGCGACCCCAAAAACCCCCGTATAAGAACTATTTAGAACTATTTCAGCGGAATTAGGTTACATATTGTACAAAACACGATTTTCACTTATATGGGACTCAGGCATGGCAGCCAACCGATTCCGCCCATTTTCAAAACCAACTCCTTCGTGGGCAAAAAATTATAAATTTAAAATTTGGGACCTCTATCTTTCTCCTAGCTCCTGCAATCGTGTTTACGAGCAAAGAGGGCGGCCAGACGGATATTCAGCGACCCCAAAAACCCCCGTATAAAAACTATTTAGAACTATTTCAGAGGAATTAGGTTACATATTTTACAAAACGCGATTTTCACTTATATGGGACTCAGGCGTGGCAGTCGACCGATTCCGCCATTTTCAATACCAACTCCTTCGAGGGCAAAAAAATGATAAATCCAAAATTTGGAACCACTATCATTCTGCTACCTCCTGCAACAGACGGATATTCA
Organism: Heteromyza rotundicornis; assembly: GCA_951394025.1. NCBI lineage: Eukaryota > Metazoa > Arthropoda > Insecta > Diptera > Heleomyzidae > Heteromyza > Heteromyza rotundicornis. Next base: position 31,139,446 of record OX596012.1, read on the forward strand.
GCGACCCCAAAAACCCCCGAATAAGAATTATTTAGAACTATTTCAGCGGAATTAGGTTACATATTTTACAAAAACACGATTTTCACTTATATGGGACTCAGGCATGGCAGTCAACTGATTCCGCCCATTTTCAATACCAACTCCTTCGTGGGCAAAAAATTATAAATTTAAAATTTGGGACCTCTATCTTTCTCCTAGCTCCTGCAATCGTGTTTACGAGCAAAGAGGGCGGCCAGACGGATATTCAGCGACCCCAAAAACCCCCGTATAAAAACTATTTAGAACTATTTCAGAGGAATTAGGTTACATATTTTACAAAACACGATTTTCACTTATATGGGACTCAGGCGTGGCAGTCGAGCGATTCCGCCCATTTTCAATAACAACTCCTTCGAGGGCAAAAATGATAAATCCAAAATTTGGGACCTCTATTTTTTGTCCTAGCTCCTGCAATCGTGTTTGCAAGCAAAGAGGAATTACGTTACATATTTTACAAAACACGATTTTCACTTATGTGGGACTCAGGCGTGGCAGTCGACCAATTCCGCCCATTTTCAATATTAACTCCTTCGAGGGCAAAAAATGATAAATCCAAAATTTGGGACCTCTATCTTTCTCCTAGCTCCTGCAATCGTGTTTACAAGCAAAGAGGGCGGACAGACGGACTGACCGATATTCAGCGACCACAAGAACCCCGTATAAGAACTATTTAGAACTATTCCAGCTGAATAAGTTTACATATTTTACAAAACGCGATTTTCACTTATATGGGACTCAGGCGTGGCAGTCGACCGATTCCGCCATTTTCAATACCAACTCCTTCGAGGGCAAAAAATGATAAATCCAAAATTTGGGACCTCTATCTATCTCATAGCTCTTGCAATCGTGTTTACAAGCAAAGAGGGCGGACAAACGGACAGACGGACATTCAGCGACCCCAAAAACCCCCGTATAAGAACTATTTAGAACAATTTCAGCATAATTAGGTTACATATTTCACAAAACACGGCGTGGCAGTCGACCGATTCCGCCCATTTTCAATACCAACTCCTTCGAGGGCCAAAAAATGATAAATCCAAAATTTGTGACCTCTATCTTTCTCCTAGCTCCTGCAATCGTGTTTACAACCATTTTCAATACCAACTCCTTCGAGGGCAAAAAAATGATAAATCCAAAATTTGGGACCTCTATCTTTCTCCTAGCTCCTGCAATCATGTTTACAAACAAAGAGGGCGGATAGACGGACAGACGGATATTCAGCGACCCCAAAAAACCCCCGTATAAGAATTATTTAGAACTATTTCAGCGGAATTAGGTTACATATTGTACAAAACACGACTTTCACTTATATGAGACTCAGGCATGGCAGCCAACCGATTCCACTCATTTAAGAACTTTTTAGAACTATTTCAGCGGAATTAGGTTACATATTTTACAAAACACGATTTTCACTTGTGTGGGACTCAGGCGTGGCAGTCGACCGATTCCGCCCATTTTCAATACCTACTCCTTCGAGGGCAAAAAATGATAAATCCAAAATTTGGGACCTCTATCTTTCTCCTAGCTCCTGCAATCGTGTTTACAAGCAAAGAGGGCGGACAGTCGACCGATTCTGCCCATTTTCAATACCAACTCCTTCGAGGGCAAAAAAATGATAAATCCAAAATTTGGGACCTCTGTCTTTCTCCTAGCTCCTGCAAACGTGTTTACAAGCAAAGAGGGCGGACAGACGGATATTCAGCGACCCCAAAAACCCCCCTATAAGAACTATTTAGAACAATTCCAGCATAATTAGGTTACATATTTCACAAAACACGGCGTGGCAGTCGACCGATTCCGCCCATTTTCAATACCAACTCCTTCGAGGGCCAAAAAATGATAAATCCAAAATTTGTGACCTCTATCTTTCTCCTAGCTCCTGCAATCGTGTTTACAACCATTTTCAATACCAACTCCTTCGAGGGCAAAAAAATGATAAATCCAAAATTTGGGACCTCTATCTTTCTCCTAGCTCCTGCAATCATGTTTACAAACAAAGAGGGCGGATAGACGGACAGACGGATATTCAGCGACCCAAAAAAACCCCCGTATAAGAATTATTTAGAACTATTTCAGCGGAATTCGGTTACATATTGTACAAAACACGACTTTCACTTATATGAGACTCAGGCATGGCAGCCAACCGATTCCACTCATTTAAGAACTTTTTAGAACTATTTCAGCGGAATTAGGTTACATATTTTACAAAACACGATTTTCACTTATATGGGACTCAGGCGTGGCAGTCAACCGATTCCGCCCATTTTCAACACCAACTCCTTCGAAGGCAAAAAAATGATAAATTAAAAATTTGGGACCTCTATCTTTCTCCTAGCTCCTGCAATCGTGTTTACAAGCAAAGAGGGCGGACAGACGGATATTCAGCGACCCTAAAAATCCCCGTATAAGAACTATTTAGGCGGAATTAGGTTACATATTTTACAAAACACGATTTTCACTTATGTGGGACTCAGGCATGGCAGTCGACCGATTCCGGCCATTTTCAATACCTACTCCTTCGAGGGCAAAAAATGATAAATCCAAAATTTGGGACCTCTATCTTTCTCCTAGCTCCTGCAATCGTGTTTACAAGCAAAGAGGGCGGACAGACGGACTGACGGATATTCACCGACCCTAAAAACCCCCGTATAAGAACTATTTAGAACTATTCCAGCGGTATTAGGTTACATATTTTACAAAACGCGATTTTCACTTATATGGGATTCAGGCATGGCAGCCAACCGATTCCGCCCATTTTGAATACCAACTCCTTCGAGAGCAAAAAAAATGATAAATCTAAAATTTGGGAACTCTATCATTCTCGTAGCTCCTGCAATCGTGTTTACAAGCAGAGAGGGCGGACAAACGGACAGACGGATATTCAGCGACCCCAAAAACCCCCGTATAAGAACTATTTAGAACTATTTCAGCGGAATTACGTTACATATTTTACAAAACACGATTTTCACTTATGTGGGACTCAGGCGTGGCAGTCGACCGATTCCGCCCATTTTCAATACCAACTCCTTCGAGGGCCAAAAAATGACAAATCCAAAATTTGTGACCTCTATCTTTCTCCTAGCTACTGCAATCGTATTTACAACCATTTTCAATACCAACTCCTTCGAGGGCAAAAAAATGATAAATCCAAAATTTGGGACCTCTATCTTTCTCCTAGCTCCTGCAATCATGTTTACAAACAAAGAGGGCGGATAGACAGACAGACGGATATTCAGCGACCCCAAAAACCCCCGTATAAGAACTATTTAGAACTATTTCAGCGGAATTACGTTACATATTTTACAAAACACGATTTTCACCTATATGGGACTCAGGCATGGCAGCCTTCGAGGGCAAAAAAATGATAAATCCAAAATTTGGGACCTCTATCTTTCTCCTAGCTCCTGCAATCATGTTTACAAACAAAGAGGGCGGATAGACAGACAGACGGATATTCAGCGACCCCAAAAAACCCCCGTATAAAAATTATTTAGAACTATTTCAGCGGAATTACGTTACATATTTTACAAAACACGATTTTCACTTATGTGGGACTCAGGCGTGGCAGTCGACCGATTCCGCCCTTTTTCAATACCAACTCCTTCGAGGGCAAAAAATGATAAATCCAAAATTTGGGACCTCTATCTTTCTCCTAGCTCCTGCTATCGTGTTTACAAGCAAAGAGGGCGGACAGACGGACTGACCGATATTCAGCGACCACAAGAACCCCGTATAAGAACTATTTAGAACTATTCCAGCTGAATAAGTTTACATATTTTACAAAACGCGATTTTCACTTATATGGGACTCAGGCGTGGCAGTCGACCGATTCCGCCATTTTCAATACCAACTCCTTCGAGGGCAAAAAATGATAAATCCAAAATTTGGGACCTTTATCTATCTCATAGCTCTTGCAATCGTGTTTACAAGCAAAGAGGGCGGACAAACGGACAGACGGACATTCAGCGACCCCAAAAACCCCCGTATAAGAACTATTTTGAACTATTTCAGCGGAATTACGTTACATATTTTACAAAACACTATTTTCACCTATATGGGACTCAGGCATGGCAGCCTTCGAGGGCAAAAAAATGATAAATCCAAAATTTGGGACCTCTATCTTTCTCCTAGCTCCTGCAATCATGTTTACAAACAAAGAGGGCGGATAGACAGACAGACGGATATTCAGCGACCCCAAAAAACCCCCGTATAAGAATTATTTAGAACTATTTCAGCGGAATTACGTTACATATTTTACAAAACACGATTTTCACTTATGTGGGACTCAGGCGTGGCAGTCGATCGATTCCGTCATTTTCAATACCAACTCCTTCGAGGGCAAAAAAATGATAAATCCAAAATTTGGGACCTCTATCTTTCTCCTAGCTCCTGCAATCGTGTTTTCAAGCAAAGAGGGCGGACAAACGGACAGACGGACATCCGGTGACCCCAAAAACCCCCGTATAAGAATAATTTAGAACTATTTCAGCGGAATTACGTTACACATTTTACAAAACACGATTTTCACTTATATGGGATTCCGGCATGGCAGCCAACCGATTCCGCCCATTTTGAATACCAACTCCTTCGAGGGCAAAAAAAATGATAAATCTAAAATTTGGGAACTCTATCATTCTCCTAGCTCCTGCAATCGTGTTTACAAGCAAAGGGGGCGGACAAACGGACAGACGGATATTCAGCGACCCCAAAAACCCCCGAATAAGAATTATTTACAACTATTTCAGTGGAATTAGGTTACATATTTTACAAAACACGATTTTCACTTATATGGAACTCTGGCATGGCAGTCTACCGATTCCGCCCATTTTCAATACCAACTCCTTCGAGGGCCAAAAAATGATAAATCCAAAATTTGTGACCTCTATCTTTCTCCTAGCTCCTGCAATCGTGTTTACAACCATTTTCAATACCAACTCCTTCGAGGGCAAAAAAATGATAAATCCAAAATTTGGGACCTCTATCTTTCTCCTAGCTCCTGCAATCATGTTTACAAACAAAGAGGGCGGATAGACAGACAGACGGATATTCAGCGACCCCAAAAACCCCCGTATAAGAACTATTTAGAACTATTTCAGCGGAATTACGTTACATATTTTACAAAACACGATTTTCACTTATGTGGGACTCAGGCGTGGCAGTCGACCGATTCCGCCATTTTCAATACCAACTCCTTCGAGGGCAAAAAATGATAAATCCAAAATTTGGGACCTCTATCTATCTCATAGCTCTTGCAATCGTGTTTACAAGCAAAGAGGGCGGACAAACGGACAGACGGACATTCAGCGACCCCAAAAACCCCCGTATAAGAACTATTTTGAACTATTTCAGCGGAATTACGTTACATATTTTACAAAACACGATTTTCACCTATATGGGACTCAGGCATGGCAGCCTTCGAGGGCAAAAAAATGATAAATCCAAAATTTGGGACCTCATCATTCTCCTAGCTCCTGCAATCGTGTTTACAAGCAAAGAGGGCTGCCGGACGGACAGACGGATATTCAGCGACCCCAAAAACCCCCGAATAAGAATTATTTATAACTATTTCAGTGGAATTAGGTTACATATTTTACAAAACACGATTTTCACTTATATGGGACTCTGTCATGGCAGTCAACCGATTCCGCCCATTTTCAATACCAGCTCCTTCGAGGGCAAAAAATGATAAATCCAAAATTTGGAACCTCTATCTTTCTCCTAGCTGCTGCAATCGTGTTTACAAGCAAAGAGGGCGGACAGACGGACAGACGGATATTCAGCGACCCCAAAAACCCCCGTATAGGAACTATTTAGAACTATTTCAGCGGAATTAGGTTACATATTGTACAAAACACGATTTTCACTTATATGGGACTCAGGCATGGCAGCCAACCGATTCCGCCCATTTTCAAAACCAACTCCTTCGAGGGCAAAAAAATGATAAATCCAAAATTTGGAACCACTATCATTCTGCTACCTCCTGCAACAGACGGATATTCAGCGACCCCAAAAACCCCCGAATAAGAATTATTTAGAACTATTTCAGCGGAATTAGGTTACATATTTTACAAAAACACGATTTTCACTTATATGGGACTCAGGCATGGCAGTCAACTGATTCCGCCCATTTTCAATACCAACTCCTTCGTGGGCAAAAAATGATAAATTTAAAATTTGGGACCTCTATCTTTCTCCTAGCTCCTGCAATCGTGTTTACGAGCAGAGAGGGCGGACAGACGGATATTCAGCGACCCCAAAAACCCCCGTATAAAAACTATTTAGAACTATTTCAGAGGAATTAGGTTACATATTTTACAAAACACGATTTTCACTTATATGGGACTCAGGCGTGGCAGTCGACCGATTCCGCCATTTTCAATACCAACTCCTTCGAGGGCAAAAAATGATAAATCCAAAATTTGGGACCTCTATCTATCTCATAGCTCTTGCAATCGTGTTTACAAGCAAAGAGGGCGGACAAACGGACAGACGGACATTCAGCGACCCCAAAAACCCCCGTATAAGAACTATTTTGAACTATTTCAGCGGAATTACGTTACATATTTTACAAAACACGATTTTCACCTATATGGGACTCAGGCATGGCAGCCTTCGAGGGCAAAAAAATGATAAATCCAAAATTTGGGACCTCATCATTCTCCTAGCTCCTGCAATCGTGTTTACAAGCAAAGAGGGCTGCCGGACGGACAGACGGATATTCAGCGACCCCAAAAACCCCCGAATAAGAATTATTTATAACTATTTCAGTGGAATTAGGTTACATATTTTACAAAACACGATTTTCACTTAGACTCTGGCGTGGCAGTCGAACGATTCCGCCCATTTTCAATACCAGCTCCTTCGAGGGCAAAAAATGATAAATCCAAAATTTGGAACCTCTATCTTTCTCCTAGCTGCTGCAATCGTGTTTACAAGCAAAGAGGGCGGACAGACGGACAGACGGATATTCAGCGACCCCAAAAACCCCCGTATAGGAACTATTTAGAACTATTTCAGCGGAATTAGGTTACATATTGTACAAAACACGATTTTCACTTATATGGGACTCAGGCATGGCAGCCAACCGATTCCGCCCATTTTCAAAACCAACTCCTTCGAGGGCAAAAAAATGATAAATCCAAAATTTGGAACCACTATCATTCTGCTACCTCCTGCAACAGACGGATATTCAGCGACCCCAAAAACCCCCGAATAAGAATTATTTAGAACTATTTCAGCGGAATTAGGTTACATATTTTACAAAAACACGATTTTCACTTATATGGGACTCAGGCATGGCAGTCAACTGATTCCGCCCATTTTCAATACCAACTCCTTCGTGGGCAAAAAATGATAAATTTAAAATTTGGGACCTCTATCTTTCTCCTAGCTCCTGCAATCGTGTTTACGAGCAGAGAGGGCGGACAGACGGATATTCAGCGACCCCAAAAACCCCCGTATAAAAACTATTTAGAACTATTTCAGAGGAATTAGGTTACATATTTTACAAAACACGATTTTCACTTATATGGGACTCAGGCGTGGCAGTCGACCGATTCCGCCATTTTCAATACCAACTCCTTCGAGGGCAAAAAATGATAAATCCAAAATTTGGGACCTCTATCTATCTCATAGCTCTTGCAATCGTGTTTACAAGCAAAGAGGACGGACAAACGGACAGACGGACATTCAGCGACCCCAAAAACCCCCGCATAAGAACTATTTTGAACTATTTCAGCGGAATTACGTTACATATTTTACAAAACACGATTTTCACCTATATGGGACTCAGGCATGGCAGCCTTCGAGGGCAAAAAAATGATAAATCCAAAATTTGGGACCTCATCATTCTCCTAGCTCCTGCAATCGTGTTTACAAGCAAAGCGGGCTGCCGCACGGACAGACGGATATTCAGCGACCCCAAAAACCCCCGAATAAGAATTATTTATAACTATTTCAGTGGAATTAGGTTACATATTTTACAAAACACGATTTTCACTTATATGGGACTCTGTCATGGCAGTCAACCGATTCCGCCCATTTTCAATACCAGCTCCTTCGAGGGCAAAAAATGATAAATCCAAAATTTGGAACCTCTATCTTTCTCCTAGCTGCTGCAATCGTGTTTACAAGCAAAGAGGGCGGACAGACGGATATTCAGCGACCCCAAAAACCCCCGTATAGGAACTATTTAGAACTATTTCAGCGGAATTAGGTTACATATTGTACAAAACACGATTTTCACTTATATGGGACTCAGGCATGGCAGCCAACCGATTCCGCCCATTTTCAAAACCAACTCCTTCGAGGGCAAAAAAATGATAAATCCAAAATTTGGAACCACTATCATTCTGCTACCTCCTGCAACAGACGGATATTCAGCGACCCCAAAAACCCCCGTATAAAAACTATTTAGAACTATTTCAGAGGAATTAGGTTACATATTTTACAAAACACGATTTTCACTTATATGGGACTCAGGCGTGGCAGTCGAGCGATTCCGCCCATTTTCAATACCAACTCCTTCGAGGGCAAAAAATTGATAAATCCAAAATTTGGAACCACTATCATTCTGCTACCTCCTGCAACAGACGGATATTCAGCGACCCCAAAAACCCCCGAATAAGAATTATTTAGAACTATTTCAGCGGAATTAGGTTACATATTTTACAAAACACGATTTTCACTTATATGGGACTCAGGCGTGGCAGTCGAGCGATTCCGCCCATTTTCAATAACAACTCCTTCGAGGGCAAAAATGATAAATCCAAAATTTGGGACCTCTACTTTTTGTCCTAGCTCCTGCAATCGTGTTTGCAAGCAAAGAGGGCGGACAGACGGATATTCAGCGACCCCAAAAACCCCCGTATAAGAACTATTTAGAACTATTTCAGCGGAATTAGGTTACATATTTTACAAAACACGATTTTCACTTATGTGGGACTCAGGCGTGGCAGTCGACCGATTCCGCCCATTTTCAATACCAACTCCTTCGAGGGCCAAAAAATGATAAATCCAAAATTTGTGACCTCTATCTTTCTCCTAGCTCCTGCAATCATGTTTACAAACAAAGAGGGCGGATAGACGGACAGACGGATATTCAGCGACCCCAAAAAACCCCCGTGTTCACGCCAACCGCGTAAATATGAACGCAACCTTATATAAATTTGTTAAATGTAGGGGGCGCTGTTGTCTGTGGCGAAATCTGCTTTCAAGTATGGCGATTTCGGTTTTGCCGACGGCTTTTTGGCTTTTTAAAATATTAATGACACTCTCTCGTCCGAATACCATACGAAGCAGCAGCCGCCACAGCCAAGAAAAGCCGGTAAGATTTTCTGAGGAAAATATATACAAAAATAAAGAAAAGATAACTAATTTAAAACGAATTTTCTGTTTTTTATCTTTTTTGAAAACGATTTCGAGAGCTATCGAATAGTTCGTAGAAGAACAAGGCCTGCGCCCAATTATTGGTCCTTAAATCCCGAATCCATTCCAGAGGAGAAGAAAAGCCCTTCAACAAACAAATTGACACGGAGACGAAAAGCCCCTCCAGATCACACAACAATAAAATACACAAATACAAAATCATCATTATCTAAGCTGCTGCTTCGAATTAAAAAAGGTGCGTTACATTTATTAATGGTGATCTTATGTGCGCATTTTTTAAAATACTAAAAAATAGATAGATATTTAAATTCTATCCGAGATATAAAATAAAAAAAAAAATTTTCCATACGCTCAATAGCCAGCCGAAGCCACTCATTTACTCTCGTTTTTCTTCATTATTCCAAAAACAATTTTGTGATTTTAGTTTGAAAGTGAAGTGATTTATAAAGTAAATCTTCAAATAATTTGTACACAATTATTCTCTTTTTTAATTCTGCCAACTCTTTACAAAGCAGCGTACATTGGCGCAAATTTGAATTTCGAGAACTTTTCTAATAAAAGTTCAAATAATTTCCGAAAAAGTATATTTTTTGAGTGAAGAATAAAAAGAGAATGACAATAATACCAACCAAATGCAGGTACTCCATACTTAAATTGAGAAAATAAAAAGTAAAAATATTTGACATATTGTACTGTGCAGAAATAACAAAAAGCACACACACACAAACACATACTCCCACCCGCTCTCACAAGAAAAAGTCTGCACTGCAGGTTGTTGCTGCATTTCTGTCGTTTGCTTTAATTAGTTTTCGGTATTTTGGCAGCGGACAGACGTTCGCTTTTTTATAGAGTTTTTCAAATAGTAAATAAAAGTAAAATAAAGTAAATTTAAAATTAAATTAAACTCAGTGCGAATAAATTGTGATACAAAAAGTGACAGTGAAGAACTAACTGAAGAAAAAGTTAGCAACGCGGGAATATTAAACAAAACCCGAAGTTCCGAAGTGCAACAACAACAGTGAGAGTAATTCTTTTTTTATTTAATTTGTGTGTGTCTTCAGTCAGTCAAGAAATATTTCGAAATTTCTAAGACTGAAACTGATTATTTACAGAGCAAAATATTTAAATAAGGAATAATTTATTTAGTTACCGCTTTTTAATATTTTTTGCGAAATATTCAAAATAAGCGTGTTCAGATATTTAAATATTTTGGCCGATTTGCATTTCGTGCAATTTTTTGTTGGTTTTTTCCATTTGTCTATTCTCACATTCTATAGTATTTGAAGTGCGCCCTACGTCAGTATTTCCGACACTGACAAAGGGTTGAAATTTATTATTATAAATTTTTTTTATCGCTTTTAAATCTTTTCGAGAAATATTTAAATAAAATTAGCGATTCCAAATATTTTTTGTTATTTGGAAATTTTTTTGATTTTTTGAAATTTAAGTAGATTTTTGGTTTTTTGATATTTTTTGTGAAAAATGGCTACCTTAAAGGAATTTCATCGTCTGGCTGACGAAATTCTTGAATTCGAAGCGGAATTCAATACCACTGGTCAGAATGACCATTCGACTTTTTCGTTAGAAGTGCAACGCGAAGAATTTAAAGATTTGTGGGTAAAAGTAAAGGCAGCGTATGAGGTCTGCTCACAGGCAGCCTCTGCCACTAATGGGGAGCCTAGTGGCGATTTACAAATACTAAAAGATAGTTACAGAAATTGTTATCAGGCATATGTAGCCTGCGCTGCCATGATGGGTGAATTTGCTCACAATCTGACAGCTCATCATTTAACGCCCCCTCCCAGTTCTACTATGATTGTGAATTCGAATGAACATCGTCCGTCTTCTAGCAACATGAGGTTGCCTTCGTGTGACACTGAGATTTTCTATGGAGATTATCTGTCATGGCCCACTTTTCGTGACATGTTCACGGCCATTTATATTCAGAATTCCGGGCTAACTTCAGTTGAAAAACTTTTTCACCTTAACCAGAAGACTAGAGGTGAAGCCAAAGATATAGTCAAGAAGTCCCCTCTCACAAATGATGGATTTGTGCAGGCGTGGATAATTTATCAGATAGATATGAAAATAAGCGTATTTTAGTGAATAGTCAACTGAGGATTTTGTTCGGCCTTCAGCCAGTGACTTCGGAGTCGGGGTCCGATTTAAAGAAATTACAGCTGGATATAAATAATTGTATATCCGCTTTGGAATTATATCACATTAATGTTGAAAATTGGGACGCGATTTTCGTATAATTATGTTCTACTCGCTTGCCAGAAGCAACGCTCTCCTTATGGGAGCAAGGGATTACAAATAAAACAGCCATTCCCAAATGGGCTGAATTAAATAATTTTTTAACTGAGAGATTTCAGACCTTAGAAACAGTATCTGATATTCGAGGTACGCTTAACCAAAGGACTGGTGGCTACCAAAATAAATACTCCCAAAATCAGAATAGAAAAGTAAATTCCGATAGGGTTCAGACGCATTTCACAACGAGTACAAAAGGGGTGCTGTTAGGGACAGCTTTAGTGACAATATGTCATTCAGGCTCCGTTTATACGGCCAGAGCGCTAATCGACTCTGGGTCAGAGGGCACATTTATATCAGCGCGTTTGCAGAAACGGCTGAATATACAAACTCAAAGCGTGAATGCCCAAGTACCGGGGCTAAATAATGTGGTTTCGGCACAAATTCAAAAAATGTGCAATTTTGTAATAGGATCACCAATTGATCCTAGGGTAAGAATAGAGACGAAGGGTCTCATTCTTCCTCAATTAAGCGGCAACATTCCCACAGTTTCTATCGATAGGACCTTGGTGCAGAATTTACCTGATTTGCAAATGGCAGATCCTAATTTTCATAAAAGCGAACAAGTGGATGTCCTCATTGGAGGTGACATATATCCACGAATTATTTTAGATGGAATACGAAGAGGTATTCTAGGGTCACTCATTGCTCAGAAAACAGTTTTTGGGTGGATCTTAACTGGGCCTTTACCCCCTAATGGGGTTTCAATTAAACCGACATATTCGGTATACTTTAATCAAATTTCACTGCAGGATCAGTCGTCAAATTTGCCAGAACTTGAGGAAGTCTCAAAGAAAAGTTCTTGGAATTTAAATAAAAATAAGAGTAAGAAAAATTATAACAAAACCACTCGTAAAAATGAGGATGGACGTAAATATTTAAAATGGAAAACTACACAGAAAAATTTAGAGAAGTTAGAGATAATGAGTGAAGAAAGGCTATCTCCAAATGAGTGGCGGCTAGGCAGAGATAGGAAAAAATATTCCGGCCAAGACGATAGAGTTCGGGTTTTAGATATCCGAAAACAATACGGATCGCGTCGTTTTACGAACGCGCAAAACTTCTGCGGAAGTGGCGGAAGCGTCGATAGTGCGGATGGTGGACTTGGACCTCGTTCGTCTGAGCCATCATGTGAACCGCATAGTAAAAAGAGGGATGGACTTGAGCCTAGTTCGCTTGAGCCATCATATGAAGCACAAGGCTGCAGCACGGATGGACTTGGGCCTCGTACGCTTGAGCCATCCATGGGAGCGCGCGACGATGATATGGATGGACTTGTGCCTCGTACGCTTGAGCCATCCATAGAAGCGCACGACGGTGATCTGACTGGACTTGGGCCTCGTACGCTTGAGCTGGTCAGCTATCAGTCGGTTGGACTTGGGCCTCGTACGCTTGAGCCAACACAATCCCAGCGCACCTTTGAGAAGCAACGTCACTTTCGTCCAACCCCTATCTGTGGAGGTATTTTAAGAGGAAATTACCAAATGTAATTTCTATGTATTTTTATTAAATTGAATTTATATTGCGCTGATCACCATTTTTATAAATGTACGCCCTCCATTTTATATAAATATGAAATTTTGTAATTTACTATTAGATTTAGTTGCAGTGATGCTGCAAGGCGGGCGGCAATGTTCACGCCAACCGCGTAAATATGAATGCAACCTTATATAAATTTGTTAAATGTAGGGGGCCCTGTTGTCTGTGGCGAAATTTGCTTTCAAGTATGGCGATTTCGGTTTTGCCGACGGCTTTTTGGCTTTTTAAAATATTAATGACACTCTCTCGTCCGAATACCATACGAAGCAGCAGCCGCCACAGCCAAGAAAAGCCGGTAAGATTTTCTGAGGAAAATATATACAAAAATAAAGAAAAGATAACTAATTTAAAACGAATTTTCTGTTTTTTATCTTTTTTGAAAACGATTTCGAGAGCTATCGAATAGTTCGTAGAAGAACAAGGCCTGCGCCCAATTACCCCGTATAAGAATTATTTAGAACTATTTCAGCGGAATTAGGTTACATATTGTACAAAACACGACTTTCACTTATATGTGACTCAGGCATGACAGCCAACCGATTCCACTCATTTCAGAATTTTTTAGAACTATTTCAGCGGAATAAGGTTACATATTTTACAAAACACGATTTTCACTTATATGAGACACAGGCGTGGCAGTCAACCGATTCCGCCCATTTTCAATACCAACTCCTTCGAAGGCAAAAAAATGATAAATTAAAAATTTGGGACCTCTATCTTTCTCCTAGCTCCTGCAATCGTGTTTACAAGCAAAGAGGGCGGACAGACGGACAGACGGATATTCAGCGACCTTAAAAACCCCCGTATAAGAACTATTTAGAACTATTTAGGCGGAATTAGGTTACATATTTTACAAAACACGATTTTCACTTATGTGGGACTCAGGCGTGGCAGTCGACCGATTCCGCCCATTTTCAATACCTACTCCTTCGAGGGCAAAAAATGATAAATCCAAAATTTGGGACCTCTATCTTTCTCCTAGCTCCTGCAATCGTGTTTACAAGCAAAGAGGGCGGACAGACGGACTGACGGATATTCACCGACCCTAAAAACCCCCGTATAAGAACTATTTAGAACTATTCCAGCGGAATTAGGTTACATATTTTACAAAACGCGATTTTCACTTATATGGGACACAGGCGTGGCAGTCGATCGATTCCGCCATTTTCAATACCAACTCCTTCGAGGGCAAAAAAATGATAAATCCAAAATTTGGGACCTCTATCTTTCTCCTAGCTCCTGCAATCGTGTTTACAAGCAAAGAGGGCGGACAGACGGACAGACGGATATTCAGCGACCCTAAAAACCCCCGTATAAGAACTATTTAGAACTATTTCAGCGGAATTAGGTTACATATTTTACAAAACACGATTTTCACTTTTGTGGGTCTCTGGCGTGGCAGTCGAACGATTCCGCCCATTTTCAATACCAACTAATTCGAGGGCAAAAAATGATAAATCCAAAATTTGGGACCTCTATCTTTCTCCTAGCTCCTGCAATCGTGTTTACAAGCAAAGAGGGCGGACAAACGGACAGACGGACATCCAGTGACCCCAAAAACCCCCGTATAAGAACTATTTAGAACTATTTCAGCGGAATTACGTTACACATTTTACAAAACACGATTTTCACTTATATGGGACTCAGGCGTGGCAGTCGAGCGATTCCGCCCATTTTCAATAACATCTCCTTCGAGGGCAAAAATGATAAATCCATAATTTGGGACCTCTATTTTTTGTCCTAGCTCCTGCAATCGTGTTTGCAAGCAAAGAGGGCGGACAGACGGATATTCAGCGACCCCAAAAACCCCCGTATAAGAACTATTTAGAACTATTTCAGCGGAATTAGGTTACATATTTTACAAAACACGATTTTCACTTATGTGGGACTCAGGCGTGGCAGTCGACCGATTCCGCCCATTTTCAATACCAACTCCTTCGAGGGCCAAAAAATGATAAATCCAAAATTTGTGACCTCTATCTTTCTCCTAGCTCCTGCAATCATGTTTACAAACAAAGAGGGCGGATAGACGGACAGACGGATATTCAGCGACCCCAAAAAACCCCCGTGTTCACGCCAACCGCGTAAATATGAACGCAACCTTATATAAATTTGTTAAATGTAGGGGGCGCTGTTGTCTGTGGCGAAATCTGCTTTCAAGTATGGCGATTTCGGTTTTGCCGACGGCTTTTTGGCTTTTTAAAATATTAATGACACTCTCTCGTCCGAATACCATACGAAGCAGCAGCCGCCACAGCCAAGAAAAGCCGGTAAGATTTTCTGAGGAAAATATATACAAAAATAAAGAAAAGATAACTAATTTAAAACGAATTTTCTGTTTTTTATCTTTTTTGAAAACGATTTCGAGAGCTATCGAATAGTTCGTAGAAGAACAAGGCCTGCGCCCAATTATTGGTCCTTAAATCCCGAATCCATTCCAGAGGAGAAGAAAAGCCCTTCAACAAACAAATTGACACGGAGACGAAAAGCCCCTCCAGATCACACAACAATAAAATACACAAATACAAAATCATCATTATCTAAGCTGCTGCTTCGAATTAAAAAAGGTGCGTTACATTTATTAATGGTGATCTTATGTGCGCATTTTTTAAAATACTAAAAAATAGATAGATATTTAAATTCTATCCGAGATATAAAATAAAAAAAAAAATTTTCCATACGCTCAATAGCCAGCCGAAGCCACTCATTTACTCTCGTTTTTCTTCATTATTCCAAAAACAATTTTGTGATTTTAGTTTGAAAGTGAAGTGATTTATAAAGTAAATCTTCAAATAATTTGTACACAATTATTCTCTTTTTTAATTCTGCCAACTCTTTACAAAGCAGCGTACATTGGCGCAAATTTGAATTTCGAGAACTTTTCTAATAAAAGTTCAAATAATTTCCGAAAAAGTATATTTTTTGAGTGAAGAATAAAAAGAGAATGACAATAATACCAACCAAATGCAGGTACTCCATACTTAAATTGAGAAAATAAAAAGTAAAAATATTTGACATATTGTACTGTGCAGAAATAACAAAAAGCACACACACACAAACACATACTCCCACCCGCTCTCACAAGAAAAAGTCTGCACTGCAGGTTGTTGCTGCATTTCTGTCGTTTGCTTTAATTAGTTTTCGGTATTTTGGCAGCGGACAGACGTTCGCTTTTTTATAGAGTTTTTCAAATAGTAAATAAAAGTAAAATAAAGTAAATTTAAAATTAAATTAAACTCAGTGCGAATAAATTGTGATACAAAAAGTGACAGTGACAGAACTAACTGAAGAAAAAGTTAGCAACGCGGGAATATTAAACAAAACCCGAAGTTCCGAAGTGCAACAACAACAGTGAGAGTAATTCTTTTTTTATTTAATTTGTGTGTGTCTTCAGTCAGTCAAGAAATATTTCGAAATTTCTAAGACTGAAACTGATTATTTACAGAGCAAAATATTTAAATAAGGAATAATTTATTTAGTTACCGCTTTTTAATATTTTTTGCGAAATATTCAAAATAAGCGTGTTCAGATATTTAAATATTTTGGCCGATTTGCATTTCGTGCAATTTTTTGTTGGTTTTTTCCATTTGTCTATTCTCACATTCTATAGTATTTGAAGTGCGCCCTACGTCAGTATTTCCGACACTGACAAAGGGTTGAAATTTATTATTATAAATTTTTTTTATCGCTTTTAAATCTTTTCGAGAAATATTTAAATAAAATTAGCGATTCCAAATATTTTTTGTTATTTGGAAATTTTTTTGATTTTTTGAAATTTAAGTAGATTTTTGGTTTTTTGATATTTTTTGTGAAAAATGGCTACCTTAAAGGAATTTCATCGTCTGGCTGACGAAATTCTTGAATTCGAAGCGGAATTCAATACCACTGGTCAGAATGACCATTCGACTTTTTCGTTAGAAGTGCAACGCGAAGAATTTAAAGATTTGTGGGTAAAAGTAAAGGCAGCGTATGAGGTCTGCTCACAGGCAGCCTCTGCCACTAATGGGGAGCCTAGTGGCGATTTACAAATACTAAAAGATAGTTACAGAAATTGTTATCAGGCATATGTAGCCTGCGCTGCCATGATGGGTGAATTTGCTCACAATCTGACAGCTCATCATTTAACGCCCCCTCCCAGTTCTACTATGATTGTGAATTCGAATGAACATCGTCCGTCTTCTAGCAACATGAGGTTGCCTCCGTGTGACACTGAGATTTTCTATGGAGATTATCTGTCATGGCCCACTTTTCGTGACATGTTCACGGCCATTTATATTCAGAATTCCGGGCTAACTTCAGTTGAAAAACTTTTTCACCTTAACCAGAAGACTAGAGGTGAAGCCAAAGATATAGTCAAGAAGTCCCCTCTCACAAATGATGGATTTGTGCAGGCGTGGGATAATTTATCAGATAGATATGAAAATAAGCGTATTTTAGTGAATAGTCAACTGAGGATTTTGTTCGGCCTTCAGCCAGTGACTTCGGAGTCGGGGTCCGATTTAAAGAAATTACAGCTGGATATAAATAATTGTATATCCGCTTTGGAATTATATCACATTAATGTTGAAAATTGGGACGCGATTTTCGTATAATTATGTTCTACTCGCTTGCCAGAAGCAACGCTCTCCTTATGGGAGCAAGGGATTACAAATAAAACAGCCATTCCCAAATGGGCTGAATTAAATAATTTTTTAACTGAGAGATTTCAGACCTTAGAAACAGTATCTGATATTCGAGGTACGCTTAACCAAAGGACTGGTGGCTACCAAAATAAATACTCCCAAAATCAGAATAGAAAAGTAAATTCCGATAGGGTTCAGACGCATTTCACAACGAGTACAAAAGGGGTGCTGTTAGGGACAGCTTTAGTGACCATATGTCATTCAGGCTCCGTTTATACGGCCAGAGCGCTAATCGACTCTGGGTCAGAGGGCACATTTATATCAGCGCGTTTGCAGAAACGGCTGAATATACAAACTCAAAGCGTGAATGCCCAAGTACCGGGGCTAAATAATGTGGTTTCGGCACAAATTCAAAAAATGTGCAATTTTGTAATAGGATCACCAATTGATCCTAGGGTAAGAATAGAGACGAAGGGTCTCATTCTTCCTCAATTAAGCGGCAACATTCCCACAGTTTCTATCGATAGGACCTTGGTGCAGAATTTACCTGATTTGCAAATGGCAGATCCTAATTTTCATAAAAGCGAACAAGTGGATGTCCTCATTGGAGGTGACATATATCCACGAATTATTTTAGATGGAATACGAAGAGGTATTCTAGGGTCACTCATTGCTCAGAAAACAGTTTTTGGGTGGATCTTAACTGGGCCTTTACCCCCTAATGGGGTTTCAATTAAACCGACATATTCGGTATACTTTAATCAAATTTCACTGCAGGATCAGTCGTCAAATTTGCCAGAACTTGAGGAAGTCTCAAAGAAAAGTTCTTGGAATTTAAATAAAAATAAGAGTAAGAAAAATTATAACAAAACCACTCGTAAAAATGAGGATGGACGTAAATATTTAAAATGGAAAACTACACAGAAAAATTTAGAGAAGTTAGAGATAATGAGTGAAGAAAGGCTATCTCCAAATGAGTGGCGGCTAGGCAGAGATAGGAAAAAATATTCCGGCCGAGACGATAGAGTTCGGGTTTTAGATATCCGAAAACAATACGGATCGCGTCGTTTTACGAACGCGCAAAACTTCTGCGAAAGTGGCGGAAGCGTCGATAGTGCGGATGGTGGACTTGGACCTCGTTCGTCTGAGCCATCATGTGAACCGCATAGTAAAAAGAGGGATGGACTTGAGCCTAGTTCGCTTGAGCCATCATATGAAGCACAAGGCTGCAGCACGGATGGACTTGGGCCTCGTACGCTTGAGCCATCCATGGGAGCGCGCGACGATGATATGGATGGACTTGTGCCTCGTACGCTTGAGCCATCCATAGAAGCGCACGACGGTGATCTGACTGGACTTGGTTGGACTTGGGCCTCGTACGCTTGAGCCAACACAATCCAGCGCACCTTTGAGCAGCAACGTCACTTTCGTCCAACCCCTATCTGTGGAGGTATTTTAAGAGGAAATTACCAAATGTAATTTCTATGTATTTTTATTAAATTGAATTTATATTGCGCTGATCACCATTTTTATAAATGTACGCCCTCCATTTTATATAAATATGAAATTTTGTAATTTACTATTAGATTTAGTTGCAGTGATGCTGCAAGGCGGGCGGCAATGTTCACGCCAACCGCGTAAATATGAATGCAACCTTATATAAATTTGTTAAATGTAGGGGCCCTGTTGTCTGTGGCGAAATCTGCTTTCAAGTATGGCGATTTCGGTTTTGCCGACGGCTTTTTGGTTTTTTAAAATATTAATGACACTCTCTCGTCCGAATACCATACGAAGCAGCAGCCGCCACAGCCAAGAAAAGCCGGTAAGATTTTCTGAGGAAAATATATACAAAAATAAAGAAAAGATAACTAATTTAAAACGAATTTTCTGTTTTTTATCTTTTTTGAAAACGATTTCGAGAGCTATCGAATAGTTCGTAGAAGAACAAGGCCTGCGCCCAATTACCCCGTATAAGAATTATTTAGAACTATTTCAGCGGAATTAGGTTACATATTGTACAAAACACGACTTTCACTTATATGTGACTCAGGCATGACAGCCAACCGATTCCACTCATTTAAGAATTTTTTAGAACTATTTCAGCGGAATAAGGTTACATATTTTACAAAACACGATTTTCACTTATATGGGACACAGGCGTGGCAGTCAACCGATTCCGCCCATTTTCAATACCAACTCCTTCGAAGGCAAAAAAATGATAAATTAAAAATTTGGGACCTCTATCTTTCTCCTAGCTCCTGCAATCGTGTTTACAAGCAAAGAGGGCGGACAGACGGACAGACGGATATTCAGCGACCCTAAGCTAAATAATGTGGTTTCGGTACAAATTCATAAAATGTGCAATTTTGTAATAGGATCACCAATTGATCCTAGGGTAAGAATAGAGACGAAGGGTCTCATTCTTCCTCAATTAAGCGGCAACATTCCCACAGTTTCTATCGATAGGACCTTGGTGCAGAATTTACCTGATTTGCAAATGGCAGATCCTAATTTTCATAAAAGCGAACAAGTGGATGTCCTCATTGGAGGTGACATATATTCACGAATTATTTTAGATGGAATACGAAGAGGTATTCTAGGGTCACTCATTGCTCAGAAAACAGTTTTTGGGTGGATCTTAACTGGGCCTTTACCCCCTAATGGGGTTTCAATTAAACCGACATATTCGGTATACTTTAATCAAATTTCACTGCAGGATCAGTCGTCAAATTTGCCAGAACTTGAGGAAGTCTCAAAGAAAAGTTCTTGGAATTTAAATAAAAATAAGAGTAAGAAAAATTATAACAAAACCACTCGTAAAAATGAGGATGGACGTAAATATTTAAAATAAAAAACTACACAGAAAAATTTAGAGAAGTTAGAGATAATGAGTGAAGAAAGGCTATCTCCAAATGAGTGGCGGCTAGGCAGAGATAGGAAAAAATATTCCGGCCGAGACGATAGAGTTCGGGTTTTAGATATCCGAAAACAATACGGATCGCGTCGTTTTACGAACGCGCAAAACTTCTGCGAAAGTGGCGGAAGCGTCGATAGTGCGGATGGTGGACTTGGACCTCGTTCGTCTGAGCCATCATGTGAACCGCATAGTAAAAAGAGGGATGGACTTGAGCCATCATATGAAGCACAAGGCTGCAGCACGGATGGACTTGGGCCTCGTACGCTTGAGCCATCCATGGGAGCGCGCGACGATGATATGGATGGACTTGTGCCTCGTACGCTTGAGCCATCCATAGAAGCGCACGACGGTGATCTGACTGGACTTGGGCCTCGTACGCTTGAGCTGGTCAGCTATCAGTCGGTTGGACTTGGGCCTCGTACGCTTGAGCCAACACAATCCCAGCGCACCTTTGAGCAGCAACGTCACTTTCGTCCAACCCCTATCTGTGGAGGTATTTTAAGAGGAAATTACCAAATGTAATTTCTATGTATTTTTATTAAATTGAATTTATATTGCGCTGATCACCATTTTTATAAATGTACGCCCTCCATTTTATATAAATATGAAATTTTGTAATTTACTATTAGATTTAGTTGCAGTGATGCTGCAAGGCGGGCGGCAATGTTCACGCCAACCGCGTAAATATGAATGCAACCTTATATAAATTTGTTAAATGTAGGGGGCCCTGTTGTCTGTGGCGAAATCTGCTTTCAAGTATGGCGATTTCGGTTTTGCCGACGGCTTTTTGGCTTTTTAAAATATTAATGACACTCTCTCGTCCGAATACCATACGAAGCAGCAGCCGCCACAGCCAAGAAAAGCCGGTAAGATTTTCTGAGGAAAATATATACAAAAATAAAGAAAAGATAACTAATTTAAAACGAATTTTCTGTTTTTTATCTTTTTTGAAAACGATTTCGAGAGCTATCGAATAGTTCGTAGAAGAACAAGGCCTGCGCCCAATTACCCCGTATAAGAATTATTTAGAACTATTTCAGCGGAATTAGGTTACATATTGTACAAAACACGACTTTCACTTATATGTGACTCAGGCATGGCAGCCAACCGATTCCACTCATTTAAGAATTTTTTAGAACTATTTCAGCGGAATAAGGTTACATATTTTACAAAACACGATTTTCACTTATATGGGACACAGGCGTGGCAGTCAACCGATTCCGCCCATTTTCAATACCAACTCCTTCGAAGGCAAAAAAATGATAAATTAAAAATTTGGGACCTCTATCTTTCTCCTAGCTCCTGCAATCGTATTTACAAGCAAAGAGGGCGGACAGACGGACAGACGGATATTCAGCGACCTTAAAAACCCCCGTATAAGAACTATTTAGAACTATTTAGGCGGAATTAGGTTACATATTTTACAAAACACGATTTTCACTTATGTGGGACTCAGGCGTGGCAGTCGACCGATTCCGCCCATTTTCAATACCTACTCCTTCGAGGGCAAAAAATGATAAATCCAAAATTTGGGACCTCTATCTTTCTCCTAGCTCCTGCAATCGTGTTTACAAGCAAAGAGGGCGGACAGACGGACTGACGGATATTCACCGACCCTAAAAACCCCCGTATAAGAACTATTTAGAACTATTCCAGCGGAATTAGGTTACATATTTTACAAAACGCGATTTTCACTTATATGGGACTCAGGCGTGGCAGTCGATCGATTCCGCCATTTTCAATACCAACTCCTTCGAGGGCAAAAAAATGATAAATCCAAAATTTGGGACCTCTATCTTTCTCCTAGCTCCTGCAATCGTGTTTACAAGCAAAGAGGGCGGACAGACGGACAGACGGATATTCAGCGACCCTAAAAACCCCCGTATAAGAACTATTTAGAACTATTTCAGCGGAATTAGGTTACATATTTTACAAAACACGATTTTCACTTTTGTGGGTCTCTGGCGTGGCAGTCGAACGATTCCGCCCATTTTCAATACCAACTAATTCGAGGGCAAAAAATGATAAATCCAAAATTTGGGACCTCTATCTTTCTCCTAGCTCCTGCAATCGTGTTTACAAGCAAAGAGGGCGGACAAACGGACAGACGGAAATCCAGTGACCCCAAAAACCCCCGTATAAGAACTATTTAGAACTATTTCAGCGGAATTACGTTACACATTTTACAAAACACGATTTTCACTTATATGGGATTCAGGCATGGCAGCCAACCGATTCCGCCCATTTTGAATACCAACTCCTTCGAGGGCAAAAAAATGATAAATCTAAAATTTGGGAACTCTATCATTCTCCTGCAATCGTGTTTACAAGCAAAGAGGGCGGACAAACGGACAGACGGATATTCAGCGACCCCAAAAACCCCCGAATAAGAATTATTTATAACTATTTCAGTGGAATTAGGTTACATATTTTACAAAACACGATTTTCACTTATATGGGACTCTGGCATGGCAGTCAACCGATCCCCCCATTTTCAATACCAGCTCCTTCGAGGGCAAAAAATTATAAATCCAAAATTTGGAACCTCTATCTTTCTCCTAGCTGCTGCAATCGTGTTTACAAGCAAAGAGGGCGGACAGACGGACAGACGGATATTCAGCGACCCCAAAAACCCCCGTATAAGAACTATTTAGAACTATTTCAGCGGAATTAGGTTACATATTGTACAAAACACGATTTTCACTTATATGGGACTCTGGCATGGCAGTCAACCGATCCCCCCATTTTCAATACCAACTCCTCCGAGGGCAAAAAAATGATAAATCCAAAATTTGAGACCACTATCATTCTGCTACCTACTGCAACAGACGGATATTCAGCGACCCCAAAAACCCCCGAATAAGAATTATTTAGAACTATTTCAGCGGAATTAGGTTACATATTTTACAAAAACACGATTTTCACTTATATGGGACTCAGGCATGGCAGTCAACTGATTCCGCCCATTTTCAATACCAACTCCTTCGAGGGCAAAAAATGATAAATTAAAAATTTGGGACCTCTATCTTTCTCCTAGCTCCTGCAATCGTGTTTACAAGCAAAGAGGGCGGACAGACGGACAGACGGATATTCAGCGACCCTAAAAACCCCCGTATAAGAACTATTTAGAACTATTTAGGCGGAATTAGGTTACATATTTTACAAAACACGATTTTCACTTATGTGGGACTCAGGCGTGGCAGTCGACCGATTCCGCCCATTTTCAATACCTACTCCTTCGAGGGCAAAAAATGATAAATCCAAAATTTGCGACCTCTATCTTTCTCCTAGCTCCTGCAATCGTGTTAACAAGCAAAGAGGGCGGACAGACGGACACAACTATTTAGAACGTATAAGAACTATTTCAGCGGAAATAGGTTACATATTTTACAAAACACGATTTCAATACCAACTCCTTCGAGGGCAAAAAAATGATAAATCCAAAATTTGGGACCTCTATCTTTCTCCTAGCTCCTGCAATCGTGTTAACAAGCAAAGAGGGCGGACAGACGGACACAACTATTTAGAACGTATAAGAACTATTTAGAACTATTTCAGTAGAATTAGGTTACATATTTTACAGAACACGATTTCCACTTATATGGGACTCAGTCATGGCAGTCAACCGATTCTGCCCATTTTCAATACCAACTCCTTCGAGTGCAAAAAATGATAAATGCAAAATTTGGGACCTCTATCTTTCTCCTAGCTCCTGCAATCGTGTTAACAAGCAAAGAGGGCGGACAGACGGACAGACGGATATTCAGCGACCCCAAAAACCCCCGAATGAGAATTATTTAGAACTATTTCAGCGGAATTAGGTTACATATTTTACAAAACACGATTTCCACTTATATGGGACATAGGCATGGCAGTCAATCGTGTCCGCCCATTTTCAATACCAACGCCAACGAGGGCAAAAAATGATACATCCAAAATTTGTGACCTCTATCTTTCTCTAGCTCCTGCAATCGTGTTTACAAGCAACGAGGGCGGACAGACGGATATTCAGCGACCCCAAAAACCCCCGTATAATAACTATTTAGAACTATTTCAGAGGAATTAGGTTACATATTTTACAAAACACGATTTTCACTTATATGGTACTCAGGCGTGGCAGTCGAGCGATTCCGCCCATTTTCAATAACAACTCCTTCGAGGGCAAAAATGATAAATCCAAAATTTGGGACCTCTATTTTTTGTCCTAGCTCCTGCAATCGTGTTTGCAAGCAAAGAGGGCGGACAGACGGATTTTCAGCGACCGCAAAAACCCCCGTATAAGAACTATTTAGAACTATTTCAGCGGAATTAGGTTACATATTGTACAAAACACGACTTTCACTTATATGTGACTCAGGCATGGCAGCCAACCGATTCCACTCATTTAAGAACTTTTTAGAACTATTTCAGCGGAATTAGGTTACACATTTTACAAAACACGATTTTCACTTATATGGGACTCAGGCGTGGCAGTCAACCGATTCCGCCCATTTTCAATACCAACTCCTTCGAAGGCAAAAAAATGATAAATTAAAAATTTGGGACCTCTATCTTTCTCCTAGCTCCTGCAATCGTGTTTACAAGCAAAGAGGGCGGACAGACGGACAGACGGATATTCAGCGACCCTAAAAACTATTTAAAACTATTTAGAACTATTTAGGCGGAATTAGGTTACATGTTTTACAAAACACGATTTTCACTTATGTGGGACTCAGGCGTGGCAGTCGACCGATTCCGCCCATTTTCAATACCTACTCCTTCGAGGGCAAAAAATGATAAATCCAAAATTTGGGACCTCTATCTTTCTCCTAGCTCCTGCAATCGTGTTTACAAGCAAAGAGGGCGGACAGACGGATATTCAGCGACCCTAAAAACCCCCGTATAAGAACTATTTAGAACTATTTCAGCGGAATTAGGTTACATATTTTACAAAACGCGATTTTCACTTATATGGGACTCAGGCGTGGCAGTCGATCGATTCCGCCATTTTCAATACCAACTCCTTCGAGGGCAAAAAAATGATAAATCCAAAATTTGGGACCTCTATCTTTCTCCTAGCTCCTGCAATCGTGTTTACAAGCAAAGAGGGCGGACAGACGGATATTCAGCGACCTTAAAAACCCCCGTATAAGAACTATTTAGAACTATTTCAGCGGAATTAGGTTACATATTTTACAAAACACGATTTTCACTTTTGTGGGTCTCTGGCGTGGCAGTCGAACGATTCCGCCATTTTCAATACCAACTCCTTCGAGGGCAAAAAATGATAAATCCAAAATTTGGGACCTCTATCTTTCTCCTAGCTCCTGCAATCGTGTTTACAAGCAAAGAGGGCGGACAAACAGACAGACGGACATCCAGTGACCCCAAAAACCCCCGTATAAGAACTATTTAGAACTATTTCAGCGGAAGTACGTTACACATTTTACAAAACACGATTTTCACTTTTATGGGATTCAGGCATGGCAGCCAACCGATTCCGCCCATTTTGAATACCAACTCCTTCGAGGGCAAAAAAAATTATAAATCTAAAATTTGGGAACTCTATCATTCTCCTAGCTCCTGCAATCGTGTTTACAAGCAATGAGGGCGGACAAACGGACAGACGGATATTCAGCGACCCCAAAAACCCCCGAATAAGAATTATTCATAACTATTTCAGTGGAATTAGGTTACATATTTTACAAAACACGATTTTCACTTATATGGGACTCTGGCATGGCAGTCAACCGATCCCCCCATTTTCAATACCAACTCCTTCGAAGGCAAAAAAATGATAAATCCAAAATTTGGGACCTCTATCTTTCTCCTAGCTCCTGCAATCGTGTTTACAAGCAAAGAGGGCGGACAGACGGATATTCAGCGACCCTAAAAACCCCCGTATAAGAACTATTTAGAACTATTTCAGCGGAATTAGGTTACATATTTTACAAAACACGATTTTCACTTTTGTGGGTCTCTGGCGTGGCAGTCGAACGATTCCGCCCATTTTCAATACCAACTCCTTCGAGGGCAAAAAATGATAAATTAAAAATTTGGGACCTCTATCTTTCTCCTAGCTCCTGCAATCGTGTTTACAAGCAAAGAGGGCGGACAGACGGACAGACGGATATTCAGCGACCCTAAGCTAAATAATGTGGTTTCGGCACAAATTCAAAAAATGTGCAATTTTGTAATAGGATCACCAATTGATCCTAGGGTAAGAATAGAGACGAAGGGTCTCATTCTTCCTCAATTAAGCGGCAACATTCCCACAGTTTCTATCGATAGGACCTTGGTGCAGAATTTACCTGATTTGCAAATGGCAGATCCTAATTTTCATAAAAGCGAACAAGTGGATGTCCTCATTGGAGGTGACATATATCCACGAATTATTTTAGATGGAATACGAAGAGGTATTCTAGGGTCACTCATTGCTCAGAAAACAGTTTTTGGGTGGATCTTAACTGGGCCTTTACCCCCTAATGGGGTTTCAATTAAACCGACATATTCGGTATACTTTAATCAAATTTCACTGCAGGATCAGTCGTCAAATTTGCAGGAACTTGAGGAAGTCTCAAAGAAAAGTTCTTGGAATTTAAATAAAAATAAGAGTAAGAAAAATTATAACAAAACCACTCGTAAAAATGAGGATGGACGTAAATATTTAAAATGGAAAACTACACAGAAAAATTTAGAGAAGTTAGAGATAATGAGTGAAGAAAGGCTATCTCCAAATGAGTGGCGGCTAGGCAGAGATAGGAAAAAATATTCCGGCCGAGACGATAGAGTTCGGGTTTTAGATATCCGAAAACAATACGGATCGCGTCGTTTTACGAACGCGCAAAACTTCTGCGAAAGTGGCGGAAGCGTCGATAGTGCGGATGGTGGACTTGGACCTCGTTCGTCTGAGCCATCATGTGAACCGCATAGTAAAAAGAGGGATGGACTTGAGCCTAGTTCGCTTGAGCCATCATATGAAGCACAAGGCTGCAGCACGGATGGACTTGGGCCTCGTACGCTTGAGCCATCCATGGGAGCGCGCGACGATGATATGGATGGACTTGTGCCTCGTACGCTTGAGCCATCCATAGAAGCGCACGACGGTGATCTGACTGGACTTGGGCCTCGTACGCTTGAGCTGGTCAGCTATCAGTCGGTTGGACTTGGGCCTCGTACGCTTGAGCCAACACAATCCCAGCGCACCTTTGAGCAGCAACGTCACTTTCGTCCAACCCCTATCTGTGGAGGTATTTTAAGAGGAAATTACCAAATGTAATTTCTATGTATTTTTATTAAATTGAATTTATATTGCGCTGATCACCATTTTTATAAATGTACGCCCTCCATTTTATATAAATATGAAATTTTGTAATTTACTATTAGATTTAGTTGCAGTGATGCTGCAAGGCGGGCGGCAATGTTCACGCCAACCGCGTAAATATGAATGCAACCTTATATAAATTTGTTAAATGTAGGGGGCCCTGTTGTCTGTGGCGAAATCTGCTTTCAAGTATGTCGATTTCGGTTTTGCCGACGGCTTTTTGGCTTTTTAAAATATTAATGACACTCTCTCGTCCGAATACCATACGAAGCAGCAGCCGCCACAGCCAAGAAAAGCCGGTAAGATTTTCTGAGGAAAATATATACAAAAATAAAGAAAAGATAACTAATTTAAAACGAATTTTCTGTTTTTTATCTTTTTTGAAAACGATTTCGAGACCAATCGAATAGTTCGTAGAAGAACAAGGCCTGCGCCCAATTACCCCGTATAAGAATTATTTAGAACTATTTCAGCGGAATTAGGTTACATATTGTACAAAACACGACTTTCACTTATATGTGACTCAGGCATGGCAGCCAACCGATTCCACTCATTTAAGAATTTTTTAGAACTATTTCAGCGGAATAAGGTTACGTATTTTACAAAACACGATTTTCACTTATATGGGACACAGGCGTGGCAGTCAACCGATTCCGCCCATTTTCAATACCAACTCCTTCGAAGGCAAAAAAATGATAAATTAAAAATTTGGGACCTCTATCTTTCTCCTAGCTCCTGCAATCGTGTTTACAAGCAAAGAGGGCGGACAGACGGACAGACGGATATTCAGCGACCCTAAGCTAAATAATGTGGTTTCGGCACAAATTCAAAAAATGTGCAATTTTGTAATAGGATCACCAATTGATCCTAGGGTAAGAATAGAGACGAAGGGTCTCATTCTTCCTCAATTAAGCGGCAACATTCCCACAGTTTCTATCGATAGGACCTTGGTGCAGAATTTACCTGATTTGCAAATGGCAGATCCTAATTTTCATAAAAGCGAACAAGTGGATGTCCTCATTGGAGGTGACATATATCCACGAATTATTTTAGATGGAATACGAAGAGGTATTCTAGGGTCACTCATTGCTCAGAAAACAGTTTTTGGGTGGATCTTAACTGGGCCTTTACCCCCTAATGGGGTTTCAATTAAACCGACATATTCGGTATACTTTAATCAAATTTCACTGCAGGATCAGTCGTCAAATTTGCCAGAACTTGAGGAAGTCTCAAAGAAAAGTTCTTGGAATTTAAATAAAAATAAGAGTAAGAAAAATTATAACAAAACCACTCGTAAAAATGAGGATGGACGTAAATATTTAAAATGGAAAACTACACAGAAAAATTTAGAGAAGTTAGAGATAATGAGTGAAGAAAGGCTATCTCCAAATGAGTGGCGGCTAGGCAGAGATAGGAAAAAATATTCCGGCCAAGACGATAGAGTTCGGGGTTTAGATATCCGAAAACAATACGGATCGCGTCGTTTTACGAACGCGCAAAACTTCTGCGGAAGTGGCGGAAGCGTCGATAGTGCGGATGGTGGACTTGGACCTCGTTCGTCTGAGCCATCATGTGAACCGCATAGTAAAAAGAGGGATGGACTTGAGCCATCATATGAAGCACAAGGCTGCAGCACGGTTGGACTTGGGCCTCGTACGCTTGAGCCATCCATGGGAGCGCGCGACGATGATATGGATGGTCTTGTGCCTCGTACGCTTGAGCCATCCATAGAAGTGCACGACGGTGATCTGACTGGACTTGGGCCTCGTACGCTTGAGCTGGTCAGCTATCAGTCGGTTGGACTTGGGCCTCGTACGCTTGAGCCAACACAATCCCAGCGCACCTTTGAGCAGCAACGTCACTTTCGTCCAACCCCTATCTGTGGAGGTATTTTAAGAGGAAATTACCAAATGTAATTTCTATGTATTTTTATTAAATTGAATTTATATTGCGCTGATCACCATTTTTATAAATGTACGCCCTCCATTTTATATAAATATGAAATTTTGTAATTTACTATTAGATTTAGTTGCAGTGATGCTGCAAGGCGGGCGGCAATGTTCACGCCAACCGCGTAAATATGAATGCAACCTTATATAAATTTGTTAAATGTAGGGGGCCCTGTTGTCTGTGGCGAAATTTGCTTTCAAGTATGGCGATTTCGGTTTTGCCGACGGCTTTTTGGCTTTTTAAAATATTAATGACACTCTCTCGTCCGAATACCATACGAAGCAGCAGCCGCCACAGCCAAGAAAAGCCGGTAAGATTTTCTGAGGAAAATATATACAAAAATAAAGAAAAGATAACTAATTTAAAACGAATTTTCTGTTTTTTATCTTTTTTGAAAACGATTTCGAGACCAATCGAATAGTTCGTAGAAGAACAAGGCCTGCGCCCAATTACCCCGTATAAGAATTATTTAGAACTATTTCAGCGGAATTAGGTTACATATTGTACAAAACACGACTTTCACTTATATGTGACTCAGGCATGGCAGCCAACCGATTCCACTCATTTAAGAATTTTTTAGAACTATTTCAGCGGAATAAGGTTACATATTTTACAAAACACGATTTTCACTTATATGGGACACAGGCGTGGCAGTCAACCAATTCCGCCCATTTTCAATACCAACTCCTTCGAAGGCAAAAAAATGATAAATTAAAAATTTGGGACCTCTATCTTTCTCCTAGCTCCTGCAATCGTGTTTACAAGCAAAGAGGGCGGACAGACGGACAGACGGATATTCAGCGACCCTAAAAACCCCCGTATAAGAACTATTTAGAACTATTTAGGCGGAATTAGGTTACATATTTTACAAAACACGATTTTCACTTATGTGGGACTCAGGCGTGGCAGTCGACCGATTCCGCCCATTTTCAATACCTACTCCTTCGAGGGCAAAAAATGATAAATCCAAAATTTGGGACCTCTATCTTTCTCCTAGCTCCTGCAATCGTGTTTACAAGCAAAGAGGGCGGACAGACGGACTGACGGATATTCACCGACCCTAAAAACCCCCGTTTAAGAACTATTTAGAACTATTCCAGCGGAATTAGGTTACATATTTTACAAAACGCGATTTTCACTTATATGGGACTCAGGCGTGGCAGTCGATCGATTCCGCCATTTTCAATACCAACTCCTTCGAGGGCAAAAAAATGATAAATCCAAAATTTGGGACCTCTATCTTTCTCCTAGCTCCTGCAATCGTGTTTACAAGCAAAGAGGGCGGACAGACGGACAGACGGATATTCAGCGACCCTAAAAACCCCCGTATAAGAACTATTTAGAACTATTTCAGCGGAATTAGGTTACATATTTTACAAAACACGATTTTCACTTTTGTGGGTCTCTGGCGTGGCAGTCGAACGATTCCGCCCATTTTCAATACCAACTAATTCGAGGGCAAAAAATGATAAATCCAAAATTTGGGACCTCTATCTTTCTCCTAGCTCCTGCAATCGTGTTTACAAGCAAAGAGGGCGGACAAACGGACAGACGGACATCCAGTGACCCCAAAAACCCCCGTATAAGAACTATTTAGAACTATTTCAGCGGAATTACGTTACACATTTTACAAAACACGATTTTCACTTATATGGGATTCAGGCATGGCAGCCAACCGATTCCGCCCATTTTGAATACCAACTCCTTCGAGGGCAAAAAAAATTATAAATCTAAAATTTGGGAACTCTATCATTCTCCTAGCTCCTGCAATCGTGTTTACAAGCAAAGAGGGCGGACAAACGGACAGACGGATATTCAGCGACCCCAAAAACTCCCGAATAAGAATTATTTATAACTATTTCAGTGGAATTAGGTTACATATTTTACAAAACACGATTTTCACTTATATGGGACTCTGGCATGGCAGTCAACCGATCCCCCCATTTTCAATACCAACTCCTTCGAAGGCAAGAAAATGATAAATTCAAAATTTGGGACCTCTATCTTTCTCCTAGCTCCTGCAATCGTGTTTACAAGCAAAGAGGGCGGACAGACGGACAGACGGATATTCAGCGACCCCAAAAACCCCCGTATAAGAACTATTTTGACCTATTTCAGCGGAATTACGTTACATGTTTTACAAGACACGATTTTCACTTATATGGGACTCAGGCATGGCAGCCAACCGATTCCGCCCATTTTCAATACCAGCTCCTTCGAGGGCAAAAAATGATAAATCCAAAATTTGGAACCTCTATCTTTCTCCTAGCTGCTGCAATCGTGTTTACAAGCAAAGAGGGCGGACAGACGGACAGACGGATATTCAGCGACCCCAAAAACCCCCGTATAAGAACTATTTAGAACTATTTCAGCGGAATTAGGTTACATATTGTACAAAACACGATTTTCACTTATATGGGACTCAGGCATGGCAGCCAACCGATTCCGCCCATTTTCAATACCAACTCCTTCGAGGGCAAAAAATGATAAATTTAAAATTTGGGACCTCTATCTTTCTCCTAGCTCCTGCAATCGTGTTTACAAGCAAAGAGGGCGGACAGACGGATATTCAGCGACCCCAAAAACCCCCGTATAAGAACTATTTAGAACTATTTCAGAGGAATTAGGTTACATATTTTACAAAACACGATTTTCACTTATATGGGACTCAGGCGTGGCAGTCGAGCGATTCCGCCCATTTTCAATAACAACTCCTTCGAGGGCAAAAATGATAAATCCAAAATTTGGGACCTCTATTTTTTGTCCTAGCTCCTGCAATCGTGTTTGCAAGCAAAGAGGGCGGACAGACGGATATTCAGCGACCCCAAAAACCCCCGTATAAGAACTATTTAGAACTATTTCAGCGGAATTAGGTTACATATTGTACAAAACACGACTTTCACTTATATGTGACTCAGGCATGGCAGCCAACCGATTCCACTCATTTAAGAACTTTTTAGAACTATTTAAGCGGAATTAGGTTACATATTTTACAAAACACGATTTTCACTTATATGGGACTCAGGCGTGGCAGTCAACCGATTCCGCCCATTTTCAATACCAACTCCTTCGAAGGCAAAAAAATGATAAATTAAAAATTTGGGACCTCTATCTTTCTCCTAGCTCCTGCAATCGTGTTTACAAGCAAAGAGGGCGGACAGACGGACAGACGGATATTCAGCGACCCTAAAAACCCCCGTATAAGAACTATTTAGAACTATTTAGGCGGAATTAGGTTACATATTTTACAAAACACGATTTTCACTTATGTGGGACTCAGGCGTGGCAGTCGACCGATTCCGCCCATTTTCAATACCTACTCCTTCGAGGGCAAAAAATGATAAATCCAAAATTTGGGACCTCTATCTTCCTCCTAGCTCCTGCAATCGTGTTAACAAGCAAAGAGGGCGGACAGACGGATACAACTATTTAGAACGTATAAGAACTATTTAGAACTATTTCAGCGGAAATAGGTTACATATTTTACAAAACACGATTTTCACTTATATGGGACTCAGGCATGGCAGTCAACCGATTCCGCCCATTTTCAATACCAACTCCTTCGAGGGCAAAAAAATGATAAATCCAAAATTTGGGACCTCTATCTTTCTCCTAGCTCCTGCAATCGTGTTAACAAGCAAAGAGGGCGGACAGACGGACACAACTATTTAGAACGTATAAGAACTATTTAGAACTATTTCAGCGGAATTAGGTTACATATTTTACAGAACACGATTTCCACTTATATGGGACTCAGGCATGGCAGTCAACCGATTCTGCCCATTTTCAATACCAACTCCTTCGAGTGCAAAAAATGATAAATCCAAAATTTGGGACCTCTATCTTTCTCCTAGCTCCTGCAATCGTGTTAACAAGCAAAGAGGGCGGACAGACGGACAGACGGATATTCAGCGACCCCAAAAACCCCCGTATAAGAACTATTTAGAACTATTTCAGCGGAATTAGGTTACATATTTTACAAAACACGATTTTCACTTATATGGTACTCAGGCGTGGCAGTCGAGCGATTCCGCCCATTTTCAATAACAACTCCTTCGAGGGCAAAAATGATAAATCCAAAATTTGGGACCTCTATTTTTTGTCCTAGCTCCTGCAATCGTGTTTGCAAGCAAAGAGGGCGGACAGACGGATATTCAGCGACCCCAAAAACCCCCGTATAAGAACTGTTTAGAACTATTTCAGCGGAATTAGGTTACATATTGTACAAAACACGACTTTCACTTATATGTGACTCAGGCATGGCAGCCAACCGATTCCACTCATTTAAGAACTTTTTAGAACTATTTCAGCGGAATTAGGTTACATATTTTACAAAACACGATTTTCACTTATATGGGACTCAGGCGTGGCAGTCAACCGATTCCGCCCATTTTCAATACAAACTCCTTCGAAGGCAAAAAAATGATAAATTAAAAATTTGGGACCTCTATCTTTCTCCTAGCTCCTGCAATCGTGTTTACAAGCAAAGAGGGCGGACAGACGGACAGACGGATATTCAGCGACCCTAAAAACCCCCGTATAAGAACTATTTAGAACTATTTAGGCGGAATTAGGTTACATATTTTACAAAACACGATTTTCACTTATGTGGGACTCAGGCGTGGCAGTCGACCGATTCCGCCCATTTTCAATACCTACTCCTTCGAGGGAAAAAAATGATAAATCCAAAATTTGGGACCTCTATCTTTCTCCTAGCTCCTGCAATCGTGTTTACAAGCAAAGAGAGCGGACAGACGGACTGACGGATATTCACCGACCCTAAAAACCCCCGTATAAGAACTATTTAGAACTATTCCAGCGGAATTAGGTTACATATTTTACAAAACGCGATTTTCACTTATATGGGACTCAGGCGTGGCAGTCGATCGATTCCGCCATTTTCAATACCAACTCCTTCGAGGGCAAAAAAATGATAAATCCAAAATTTGGGACCTCTATCTTTCTCCTAGCTCCTGCAATCGTGTTTACAAGCAAAGAGGGCGGACAGACGGATATTCAGCGACCCTAAAAACCCCCGTATAAGAACTATTTAGAACTATTTCAGCGGAATTAGGTTACATATTTTACAAAACACGATTTTCACTTTTGTGGGTCTCTGGCGTGGCA
This sequence comes from Heteromyza rotundicornis, assembly GCA_951394025.1. Lineage (NCBI taxonomy): Eukaryota > Metazoa > Arthropoda > Insecta > Diptera > Heleomyzidae > Heteromyza > Heteromyza rotundicornis. The sequence goes on from OX596012.1 coordinate 31,174,643, forward strand.
GTCGAACGATTCCGCCCATTTTCAATACCAACTCCTTCGAGGGCAAAAAATGATAAATCCAAAATTTGGGACCTCTATCTTTCTCCTAGCTCCTGCAATCGTGTTTACAAGCAAAGAGGGCGGACAAACAGACAGACGGACATCCAGTGACCCCAAAAACCCCCGTATAAGAACTATTTAGAACTATTTCAGCGGAATTACGTTACACATTTTACAAAACACGATTTTCACTTTTATGGGATTCAGGCATGGCAGCCAACCGATTCCGCCCATTTTGAATACCAACTCCTTCGAGGGCAAAAAAAATGATAAATCTAAAATTTGGGAACTCTATCATTCTCCTAGCTCCTGCAATCGTGTTTACAAGCAAAGAGGACGGACAAACGGACAGACGGATATTCAGCGACCCCAAAAACCCCCGAATAAGAATTATTTATAACTATTTCAGTGGAATTAGGTTACATATTTTACAAAACACGATTTTCACTTATATGGGACTCTGGCATGGCAGTCAACCGATCCCCCCATTTTCAATACCAACTCCTTCGAAGGCAAAAAAATGATAAATCCAAAATTTGGGACCTCTATCTTTCTCCTAGCTCCTGCAATCGTGTTTACAAGCAAAGAGGGCGGACAGACGGATATTCAGCGACCCTAAAAACCCCCGTATAAGAACTATTTAGAACTATTTCAGCGGAATTAGGTTACATATTTTACAAAACACGATTTTCACTTTTGTGGGTCTCTGGCGTGGCAGTCGAACGATTCCGCCCATTTTCAATACCAACTCCTTCGAGGGCAAAAAATGATAAATTCAAAATTTGGGACCTCTATCTTTCTCCTAGCTCCTGAAATCGTGTTTACAAGCAAAGAGGGCGGACAGACGGACCGATATTCAGCGACCCCAAGAACCCCGTATAAGAACTATTTTGAACTATTTCAGCGGAATTACGTTACATATTTTACAAGACACGATTTTCACTTCGAGGGCAAAAAATGATAAATCCAAAATTTGGGACCTCTATCTTTCTCCTAGCTCCTGCAATCGTGTTTACAAGCAAAGAGGGCGGACAGACGGACCGATATTCAGCGACCCCAAGAACCCCGTATAAGAACTATTTACAACTATTCCAGCGGAATAAGTTTACATATTTTACAAAACGCGATTTTCACTTATATGGGACTCAGGCGTGGCAGTCGACCGATTCCGCCATTTTCAATACCAACTCCTTCGAGGGCAAAAAATGATAAATCCAAAATTTGGGACCTCTATCTATCTCATAGCTCTTGCAATCGTGTTTACAAGCAAAGAGGGCGGACAAACGGACAGACGGACATTCAGCGACCCCAAAAACCCCCGTATAAGAACTATTTTGAACTATTTCAGCGGAATTACGTTACATATTTTACAAGACACGATTTTCACTTATATGGGACTCAGGCATGGCAGCCAACCGATGCCGCCCATTTTCAATACCAGCTCCTTCGAGGGCAAAAAATGATAAATCCAAAATTTGGTACCTCTATCTTTCTCCTAGCTGCTGCAATCGTGTTTCCAAGCAAAGAGGGCGAACAGACGGACAGACGGATATTCAGCGACCCCAAAAACCCCCGTATAAGAACTATTTAGAACTATTTCAGCGGAATTAGGTTACATATTGTACAAAACACGATTTTCACTTATATGGGACTCAGGCATGGCAGCCAACCGATTCCGCCCATTTTCAAAACCAACTCCTTCGAGGGCAAAAAAATGATAAATCCAAAATTTGAGACCACTATCATTCTGCTACATACTGCAACAGACGGATATTCAGCGACCCCAAAAACCCCCGAATAAGAATTATTTAGAACTATTTCAGCGGAATTAGGTTACATATTTTACAAAAACACGATTTTCACTTATATGGGACTCAGGCATGGCAGTCAACTGATTACGCCCATTTTCAATACCAACTCCTTCGAGGGCAAAAAATGATAAATTTAAAATTTGGGACCTCTATCTTTCTCCTAGCTCCTGCAATCGTGTTTACAAGCAAAGAGGGCGGACAGACGGATATTCAGCGACCCCAAAAACCCCCGTATAAGAACTATTTAGAACTATTTCAGAGGAATTAGGTTACATATTTTACAAAACACGATTTTCACTTATATGGGACTCAGGCGTGGCAGTCGAGCGATTCCGCCCATTTTCAATAACAACTCCTTCGAGGGCAAAAATGATAAATCCAAAATTTGGGACCTCTTTTTTTTGTCCTAGCTCCTGCAATCGTGTTTGCAAGCAAAGAGGGCGGACAGACTGATATTCAGCGACCCCAAAAACCCCCGTATAAGAACTATTTAGAACTATTTCAGCGGAATTAGGTTACATATTGTACAAAACACGATTTTCACTTATATGGGACTCAGGCATGGCAGCCAACCGATTCCGCCCATTTTCAAAACCAACTCCTTCGAGGGCAAACAAATGATAAATCCAAAATTTGGGACCACTATCATTCTGCTACCAACTGCAATCGTGTTTACAAGCAAAGAGGGCGGACAGACGGATATTCAGCGACCCCAAAAACCCCCGAATAAGAATTATTTAGAACTATTTCAGCGGAATTAGGTTACATATTTTACAAAAACACGATTTTCACTTATATGGGACTCCTGCGCTCCTATTCAGGCCAGCAGCGTATGCTATTAATGCAGTTTCAAGCGTTCGCTGCTAGCGGTACTTTTTCGTTTGTATACTCTTGTGGGCTAGTGCGCTACACTGTAGTATATGCATATACACCACACAAGCAAAGAGGGCCGACAGACGGATATTCAGCGACCCCAAAAACCCCCGTATAAGAACTATTTAGAACTATTTCAGCGGAATTAGGTTACATATTTTACAAAACACGGCGTGGCAGTCGACTGATTCCGCCCATTTTCAATACCAACTCCTTCGAGGGCCAAAAAATGATAAATCCAATATTTGGGACCTCTATCTTTCTCCTAGCTCCTGCAATCGTGTCTACAAGCAAACAGGGCGGACAAACAGACAGACGGATATTCAGCGACCCCAAAAACCCCCGTATAAGAACAATTTAAAACTATTTCAGCGGAATTATGTTACATATTTTACAAAACACGATTTTCATTATATGGGACTCAGGCGTGGCAGTCCACCGATTTCAATACCAACTCCTTCGTGGGCAAAAAAATGATAAATCCGAAATTTGGGTCCTCTATCTTTCTTCTAGCTCCTGCAATCGTGTTTACAGGCAAAGACGGATATTCAGCGACCCCAAAAACCCCCGTATAAGAACTATTTAGAACTATTTCAGCGGAATTAGGTTACATATTCTACAAAACACGATTTTCACTTATATGGGACTCAGGCGTTGCAGTCGACCGATTCTGGCCATTTTCAATACCAACTCCTTCGAGGGCAAAAAAATGATAAATCCAAAATTTGGGACCTCTATCTTTCTCCTAGCTCCTGCAATCGTGTTTACAAGCAAAGAGGGCGGACAGACGGATATTCAGCGACCCCAAAAACCCTCGTATAAGAACTATTTAGAACAATTTCAGCGGAATTAGGTTACATATTTCACAAAACACGGCGTGGCAGTCGACCGATTCCGCCCATTTTCAATACCAACTCCTTCTAGGGCCAAAAAATGATAAATCCAAAATTTGTGACCTCTATCTTTCTCCTAGCTCCTGCAATCGTGTTTACAAGCAAAGAGGGCGGACAGACGGATATTCAGCGACCCCAAAAACCCCGTATAGGAACTATTTAGAACTATTTCAGCGGAATTACGTTACATATTTTTCAAAACACGATTTTCACTTATATGGGACTCAGGCGTGGCAGTCGACCGATTTCGCCCATTTTCAATACCAACTCCTTCGAAGGCAAAAAAATGATTAATTCATGATTTGGGACCTTTATCTTTCTCCTAACTCCTGCAATCGTGTTTACAAGCAAAGAGGATGGACAAACGGACAGACGGATATTCAGCGACCCCAAAAACCCCCGTATAAGAATTATTTCAGCGGAATTAGGTTACATATTGCACAAAACTTGACTTTCACTTATATGGGACTCAGGCATGGCAGCCAACCGATTCCACTCATTTAAGAACTTTTTAGAACTATTTCAGCGGAATTAGGTTACATATTTTACAAAACACGATTTTCACTTATATGGGACTCAGGCGTGGCAGTCAACCAATTCCGCCCAATTTCAATACCAACTCCTTCGAAGGCAAAAAAATGATAAATTAAAAATTTGGGACCTCTGTCTTTCTCCTAGCTCCTGCAATCGTGTTTCCAAACAAAGAGGGCGGACAGACGGATATTCAGCGACCCTAAAAATCCCCATATAAGAACTATTTAGAACTATTTAGGCGGAATTAGGTTACATATTTTACAAAACACGATTTTCACTTATGTGGGACTCAGGCGTGGCAGTCGACCGATTCCGCCCATTTTCAATACCAACTCCTTCGAGGGCCAAAAAATGATAAATCCAAAATTTGTGACCTCTATCTTTCTCCTAGCTCCTGCAATCGTGTTTACAACCATTTTCAATACCAACTCCTTCGAGGGCAAAAAAATGATAAATCCAAAATTTGGGACCTCTATCTTTCTCCTAGCTCCTGCAATCGTGTTTACAACCAAAGAGGGCGGACAAACGGACAGACGGATATTCAGCGACCCCAAAAACCCCCGAATAAGAATTATTTATAACTATTTCAGTGGAATTAGGTTACATATTTTACAAAACACGATTTTCACTTAGACTCTGGCGTGGCAGTCGAACGATTCCGCCCATTTTCAATACCAACTCCTTCGAGGGCAAAAAATGATAAATCCAAAATTTGGGACCTCTATCTTTCTCCTAGCTCCTGCAATCGTGTTTACAAGCAAAGAGGGCGGACAAACGGACAGACGGACATCCAGTGACCCCAAAAACCCCCGTATAAGAACTATTTAGAACTATTTCAGCGGAATTACGTTACAGATTTTACAAAACACGATTTTCACTTATATGGGATTCAGGCATGGCAGCCAACCGATTCCGCCCATTTTGAATACCAACTCCTTCGAGAGCAAAAAAAATGATAAATCTAAAATTTGGGAACTCTATCATTCTCCTAGCTCCTGCAATTGTGTTTACAAGCAGAGAGGGCGGACAAACGGACAGACGGATATTCAGCGACCCCAAAAACCCCCGTATAAGAACTATTTAGAACTATTTCAGCGGAATTACGTTGCATATTGTACAAAACACGACTTTCACTTATATGAGACTGAGGCATGGCAGTCAACCGATTCCGCCCATTTTCAATACCAACTCCTTCGAAGGCAAAAAAATGATAAATTAAAAATTTGGGACCTCTATCTTTCTCCTAGCTCCTGCAATCGTGTTTACAAGCAAAGAGGGCGGACAGACGGATATTCAGCGACCCTAAAAATCCCCATATAAGAACTATTTAGAACTATTTAGGCGGAATTAGGTTACATATTTTACAAAACACGATTTTCACTTATGTGGGACTCAGGCGTGGCAGTCGACCGATTCCGCCCATTTTCAATACCAACTCCTTCGAGGGCAAAAAATGATAAATCCAAAATTTGGGACCTCTATCTTTCTCCTAGCTCCTGCAATCGTGTTTACAAGCAAAGAGGGCGGACAAACGGACAGACGGACATCCAGTGACCCCAAAAACCACCGTATAAGAACTATTTAGAACTATTTCAGCGGAATTACGTTACAGATTTTACAAAACACGATTTTCACTTATATGGGATTCAGGCATGGCAGCCAACCGATTCCGCCCATTTTGAATACCAACTCCTTCGAGAGCAAAAAAAATGATAAATCTAAACTTTGGGAACTCTATCATTCTCCTAGCTCCTGCAATCGTGTTTACAAGCAAAGAGGGCGGACAAACGGACAGACGGATATTCAGCGACCCCAAAAACCTCCGAATAAGAACTATTTATAACTATTTCAGTGGAATTAGGTTACATATTTTACAAAACACGATTTTCACTTAGACTCTGGCGTGGCAGTCGAACGATTCCGCCCATTTTCAAGACCAACTCCTTCGAGGGCAAAAAATTATAAATCCAAAATTTGGGACCTCTATCTTTCTCCTAGCTCCTGCAATCGTGTTTACAAGCAAAGAGGGCGGACAAACGGACAGACGGACATCCAGTGACCCCAAAAACCCCCGTATAAGAACTATTTAGAACTATTTCAGCGGAATTACGTTACACATTTTACAAAACACGATTTTCACTTATATGGGATTCAGGCATGGCAGCCAACCGATTCCGCCCATTTTGAATACCAACTCCTTCGAGAGCAAAAAAAATGATAAATCTAAAATTTGGGAACTCTATCATTCTCCTAGCTCCTGCAATTGTGTTTACAAGCAGAGAGGGCGGACAAACGGACAGACGGATATTCAGCGACCCCAAAAACCCCCGTATAAGAACTATTTAGAACTATTTCAGCGGAATTACGTTGCATATTGTACAAAACACGACTTTCACTTATATGAGACTGAGGCATGGCAGTCAACCGATTCCGCCCATTTTCAATACCAACTCCTTCGAAGGCAAAAAAATGATAAATTTAAAATTTGGGACCTCTATCTTTCTCCTAGCTCCTGCAATCGTGTTTACAAGCAAAGAGGGCGGACAGACGGATATTCAGCGACCCTAAAAATCCCCATATAAGAACTATTTAGAACTATTTAGGCGGAATTAGGTTACATATTTTACAAAACACGATTTTCACTTATGTGGGACTCAGGCGTGGCAGTCGACCGATTCCGCCCATTTGCAATACCAACTCCTTCGAGAGCAAAAAAAATGATAAATCTAAAATTTGGGAACTCTATCATTCTCCTAGCTCCTGCAATCGTGTTTACAAGCAGAGAGGGCGGACAAACGGACAGACGGATATTCAGCGACCCTAAAAACCCCCGTATAAGAACTATTTAGAACTATTTCAGCGGAATTACGTTACATATTTTACAAAACACGATTTTCACTTATGTGGGACTCAGGCGTGGCAGTCGACCGATTCCGCCCATTTTCAATACCAACTCCTTCGAGGGCCAAAAAATGACAAATCCAAAATTTGTGACCTCTATCTTTCTCCTAGCTCCTGCAATCGTGTTTACAACCATTTTCAATACCAACTCCTTCGAGGGCAAAAAAATGATAAATCCAAAATTTGGGACCTCTATCTTTCTCCTAGCTCCTGCAATCATGTTTACAAACAAAGAGGGCGGATAGACGGACAGACGGATATTCAGCGACCCCAAAAAACCCCCGTATAAGAATTATTTAGAACTATTTCAGCGGAATTAGGTTACATATTTTACAAAACACGATTTTCACTTATGTGGGACTCAGGCGTGGCAGTCGACCGATTCCGCCCATTTTCAATACCTACTCCTTCGAGGGCAAAAAATGATAAATGCAAAATTTGGGACCTCTATCTTTCTCCTAGCTCCTGCAATCGTGTTTACAAGCAAAGAGGGCGGACAGACGGACTGACGGATATTCACCGACCCTAAAAACCCCCGTATAAGAAATATTTAGAACTATTCCAGCGGAATTAGGTTACATATTTTACAAAACGCGATTTTCACTTATATGGGACTCAGGCGTTGCAGTCGATCGATTCCGCCATTTTCAATACCAACTCCTTCGAGGGCAAAAAAATGATAAATCCAAAATTTGGGACCTCCATCTTTCTCCTAGCTCCTGCAATCGTGTTTACAAGCAAAGAGGGCGGACAGACGGACAGACGGATATTCAGCGACCCTAAAAACCCCCGTATAAGAACTATTTAGAACTATTTCAGCGGAATTAGGTTACATATTTTACAAAACACGATTTTCACTTTTGTGGGACTCTGGCGTGGCAGTCGAACGATTCCGCCCATTTTCAATACCAACTCCTTCGAGGGCAAAAAATGATAAATCCAAAATTTGGGACCTCTATCTTTCTCCTAGCTCCTGCAATCGTGTTTACAAGCAAAGAGGGCGGACAAACGGACAGACGGACATCCAGTGACCCCAAAAACCCCCGTATAAGAACTATTTAGAACTATTTCAGCGGAATTACGTTACAGATTTTACAAAACACGATTTTCACTTATATGGGATTCAGGCATGGCAGCCAACCGAGTCCGCCCATTTTGAATACCAACTCCTTCGAGAGCAAAAAAAATGATAAATCTAAACTTTGGGAACTCTATCATTCTCCTAGCTCCTGCAATCGTGTTTACAAGCAAAGAGGGCGGACAAACGGACAGACGGATATTCAGCGACGCCAAAAACCCCCGAATAAGAATTATTTATAACTATTTCAGTGGAATTAGGTTACATAATTTACAAAACACGATTTTCACTTATATGGGACTCTGGCGTGGCAGTCGAACGATTCCGCCCATTTTCAATACCAACTCCTTCGAGGGCAAAAAATCATAAATCCAAAATTTGGGACCTCTATCTTTCTCCTAGCTCCTGCAATCGTGTTTACAAGCAAAGAGGGCGGACAAACGGACAGACGGACATCCAGTGACCCCAAAAACCCCCGTATAAGAACTATTTAGAACTATTTCAGCGGAATTACGTTACAGATTTTACAAAACACGATTTTCACTTATATGGGATTCAGGCATGGCAGCCAACCGATTCCGCCCATTTTGAATACCAACTCCTTCGAGAGCAAAAAAAAAGATAAATCTAAACTGTGGGAACTCTATCATTCTCCTAGCTCCTGCAATCGTGTTTACAAGCAAAGAGGGCGGACAAACGGACAGACGGATATTCAGCGACCCCAAAAACCCCCGAATAAGAATTATTTATAACTATTTCAGTGGAATTAGGTTACATATTTTACAAAACACGATTTTCACTTAGACTCTGGCGTGGCAGTCGAACGATTCCGCCCATTTTCAATACCAACTCCTTCGAGGGCAAAAAATTATAAATCCAAAATTAGGGACCTCTATCTTTCTCGTAGCTCCTGCAATCGTGTTTACAAGCAAAGAGGGCGGACAAACGGACAGACGGACATCCAGTGACCCCAAAAACCCCCGTATAAGAACTATTTAGAACTATTTCAGCGGAATTACGTTACACATTTTACAAAACACGATTTTCACTTATATGGGATTCAGGCATGGCAGCCAACCGATTCCGCCCATTTTGAATACCAGCTCCTTCGAGAGCAAAAAAAATGATAAATCTAAAATTTGGGAACTCTATCATTCTCCTAGCTCCTGCAATTGTGTTTACAAGCAGAGAGGGCGGACAAACGGACAGACGGATATTCAGCGACCCCAAAAACCCCCGTATAAGAACTATTTAGAACTATTTCAGCGGAATTACGTTGCATATTGTACAAAACACGACTTTCACTTATATGAGACTGAGGCATGGCAGTCAACCGATTCCGCCCATTTTCAATACCAACTCCTTCGAAGGCAAAAAAATGATAAATTAAAAATTTGGGACCTCTATCTTTCTCCTAGCTCCTGCAATCGTGTTTACAAGCAAAGAGGGCGGACAGACGGATATTCAGCGACCCTAAAAATCCCCATATAAGAACTATTTAGAACTATTTAGGCGGAATTAGCACGAATTAGGTTACATATTTTACAAAACACGATTTTAACTTTTGTGGGACTCTGGCGTGGCAGTCGAACGATTCCGCCCATTTTCAATACCAACTCCTTCGAGGGCAAAAAATGATAAATCCAAAATTTGGGACCTCTATCTTTCTCCTAGCTCCTGCAATCGTGTTTACAAGCAAAGAGGGCGGACAAACGGACAGACGGACATCCAGTGACCCCAAAAACCCACGTATAAGAACTATTTAGAACTATTTCAGCGGAATTACGTTACAGATTTTACAAAACACGATTTTCACTTATATGGGATTCAGGCATGGCAGCCAACCGATTCCGCCCATTTTGAATACCAACTCCTTCGAGAGCAAAAAAAATGATAAATCTAAACTTTGGGAACTCTATCATTCTCCTAGCTCCTGCAATCGTGTTTACAAGCAAAGAGGGCGGACAAACGGACAGATGGATATTCAGCGACCCCAAAAACCCCCGAATAAGAATTATTTATAACTATTTCAGTGGAATTAGGTTACATATTTTACAAAACACGATTTTCACTTATATGGGACTCTGGCGTGGCAGTCGAACGATTCCGCCCATTTTCAATACCAACTCCTTCGAGGGCAAAAAATGATAAATCCAAAATTTGGGACCTCTATCTTTCTCCTAGCTCCTGCAATCGTGTTTAAAAGCAAAGAGGGCGGACAAACGGACAGACGGACATCCAGTGACCCCAAAAACCCCCGTATAAGAACTATTTAGAACTATATCAGCGGAATTACGTTACACATTTTACAAAACACGATTTTCACTTATATGGGATTCAGGCATGGCAGCCAACCGATTCCGCCCATTTTGAATACCAACTCCTTCGAGAGCAAAAAAAATGATCAATCTAAAATTTGGGAACTCTATCATTCTCCTAGCTCCTGCAATCGTGTTTACAAGCAGAGAGGGCGGACAAACGGACAGACGGATATTCAGCGACCCCAAAAACCCCCGTATAAGAACTATTTAGAACTATTTCAGCGGAATTACGTTACATATTTTACAAAACACGATTTTCACTTATGTGGGACTCAGGAGTGGCAGTCGACCGATTCCGCCCATTTTCAATACCAACTCCTTCGAGGGCCAAAAAATGACAAATCCAAAATTTGTGACCTCTATCTTTCTCCTAGCTCCTGCAATCATGTTTACAAACAAAGAGGGCGGATAGACGGACAGACGGATATTCAGCGACCCCAAAAAACCCCCGTATAAGAATTATTTAGAACTATTTCAGCGGAATTAGGTTACATATTTTACAAAACACGATTTTCACTTATGTGGGACTCAGGCGTAGCAGTCGACCGATTCCGCCCATTTTCAATACCTACTCCTTCGAGGGCAAAAAATGATAAATCCAAAATTTGGGACCTCTATCTTTCTCCTAGCTCCTGCAATCGTGTTTACAAGCAAAGAGGGCGGACAGACGGACTGACGGATATTCACCGACCCTAAAAACCCCCGTATAAGAAATATTTAGAACTATTCCAGCGGAATTAGGTTACATATTTTACAAAACGCGATTTTCACTTATATGGGACTCAGGCGTTGCAGTCGATCGATTCCGCCATTTTCAATACCAACTCCTTCGAGGGCAAAAAAATGATAAATCCAAAATTTGGGACCTCCATCTTTCTCCTAGCTCCTGCAATCGTGTTTACAAGCAAAGAGGGCGGACAGACGGACAGACGGATATTCAGCGACCCTAAAAACCCCCGTATAAGAACTATTTAGAACTATTTCAGCGGAATTAGATTACATATTTTACAAAACACGATTTTCACTTTTGTGGGACTCTGGCGTGGCAGTCGAACGATTCCGCCCATTTTCAATACCAACTCCTTCGAGGGCAAAAAATGATAAATCCAAAATTTGGGACCTCTATCTTTCTCCTAGCTCCTGCAATCGTGTTTACAAGCAAAGAGGGCGGACAAATGGACAGACGGACATCCAGTGACCCCAAAAACCCCCGTATAAGAACTATTTAGAACTATTTCAGCGGAATTACGTTACAGATTTTACAAAACACGATTTTCACTTATACGGGATTCAGGCATGGCAGCCAACCGATTCCGCCCATTTTGAATACCAACTCCTTCGAGAGCAAAAAAAATGATAAATCTAAACTTTGGGAACTCTATCATTCTCCTAGCTCCTGAAATCGTGTTTACAAGCAAAGAGGGCGGACAAACGGACAGACGGATATTCAGCGACGCCAAAAACCCCCGAATAAGAATTATTTATAACTATTTCAGTGGAATTAGGTTACATATTTTACAAAACACGATTTTCACTTATATGGGACTCTGGCGTGGCAGTCGAACGATTCCGCCCATTTTCAATACCAACTCCTTCGAGGGCAAAAAATGATAAATCCAAAATTTGGGACCTCTATCTTTCTCCTAGCTCCTGCAATCGTGTTTACAAGCAAAGAGGGCGGACAAACGGACAGACGGACATCCAGTGACCCCAAAAACCCCCGTATAAGAACTATTTAGAACTATTTCAGCGGAATTACGTTACAGATTTTACAAAACACGATTTTCACTTATATGGGATTCAGGCATGGCAGCCAACCGATTCCGCCCATTTTGAATACCAACTCCTTCGAGAGCAAAAAAAATGATAAATCTAAACTTTGGGAACTCTATCATTCTCCTAGCTCCTGCAATCGTGTTTACAAGCAAAGAGGGCGGACAAACGGACAGACGGATATTCAGCGACGCCAAAAACCCCCGAATAAGAATTATTTATAACTATTTCAGTGGAATTAGGTTACATATTTTACAAAACACGATTTTCACTTATATGGGACTCTGGCGTGGCAGTCGAACGATTCCGCCCATTTTCAATACCAACTCCTTCGAGGGCAAAAAATGATAAATCCAAAATTTGGGACCTCTATCTTTCTCCTAGCTCCTGCAATCGTGTTTACAAGCAAAGAGGGCGGACAAACGGACAGACGGACATCCAGAGACCCCAAAAACCCCCGTATAAGAACTATTTAGAACTATTTCAGCGGAATTACGTTACACATTTTACAAAACACGATTTTCACTTATATGGGATTCAGGCATGGCAGCCAACCGATCCCGCCCATTTTGAATACCAACTCCTTCGAGAGCAAAAAAAATGATAAATCTAAAATTTGGGAACTCTATCATTCTCCTAGCTCCTGCAATCGTGTTTACAAGCAGAGAGGGCGGACAAACGGACAGACGGATATTCAGCGACCCCAAAAACCCCCGTATAAGAACTATTTAGAACTATTTCAGCGGAATTACGTTACATATTTTACAAAACACGATTTTCACTTATGTGGGACTCAGGCGTGGCAGTCGACCGATTCCGCCCATTTTCAATACCAACTCCTTCGAGGGCCAAAAAATGACAAATCCAAAATTTGTGACCTCTATCTTTCTCCTAGCTCCTGCAATCGTGTTTACAACCATTTTCAATACCAACTCCTTCGAGGGCAAAAAAATGATAAATCCAAAATTTGGGACCTCTATCTTTCTCCTAGCTCCTGCAATCATGTTTACAAACAAAGAGGGCGGATAGACGGACAGACGGATATTCAGCGACCCCAAAAAACCCCCGTATAAGAATTATTTAGAACTATTTCATCGGAATTAGGTTACATATTTTACAAAACACGATTTTCACTTATGTGGGACTCAGGCGTGGCAGTCGACCGATTCCGCCCATTTTCAATACCTACTCCTTCGAGGGCAAAAAATGATAAATCCAAAATTTGGGACCACTATCTTTCTCCTAGCTCCTGCAATCGTGTTTACAAGCAAAGAGGGCGGACAGACGGACTGACGGATATTCACCGACCCTAAAAACCCCCGTATAAGAACTATTTATAACTATTCCAGCGGAATTAGGTTACATATTTTACAAAACGCGATTTTCACTTATATGGGACTCAGGCGTGGCATCCAAAATTTCGGAACTTCTATCTTTCTCCTAGCTCCTGCAATCGTGTTTACAAGCAAAGAGGGCGGACAGACGGATATTCAGCGACCCTAAAAACCCCCGTATAAGAACTATTTAGAACTATTTCAGCGGAATTAGGTTACATATTTTGCAAAACACGATTTTCACTTGTGGGACTCTGGCGTGGCAGTCGAACGATTCCGCCCATTTTCAATACCAACTCCTTCGAGGGCAAAAAATGATAAATCCAAAATTTGGGACTTCTATCTTTCTCCTAGCTCCTGCAATCATCTTTACAAACAAAGAGGGCGGATAGACGGTTAGACGGATATTCAGCGACCCCAAAAAAACCCCGTATAAGAATTATTTAGAATTATTTCAGCGGAATTAGGTTACATATTTTACAAAACACGATTTTCACTTATGTGGGACTCAGGCGTGGCAGTCGACCGATTCCGCCCATTTTCAATACCTACTCCTTCGAGGGTAAAAAATGATAAATCCAAAATTTGGGACCTCTATCTTTCTCCTAGCTCCTGCAATCGTGTTTACAAGCAAAGAGGGCGGACAAACGGACAGACGGACATCCAGTGACCCCAAAAACCCCCGAATAAGAATTATTTATAACTATTTCAGTGGAATTAGGTTACATATTTTACAAAACACGATTTTCACTTATATGGAACTCTGGCATGGCAGTCTACCGATCCCCCCATTTTCAATACTAACTCCTTCGAAGGCAAGAAAATGAAAAATTCAAAATTTGGGACCTCTATCTTTCTCCTAGCTCCTGCAATCGTGTTTACAAGCAAAGAGGGCGGACAAACGGACAGACGGATATTCAGCGACCCCAAAAACCCCCGTATAAGAACTATTTAGAACTATTTCAGCGGAATTACGTTACATATTTTACAAAACACGATTTTCACTTATGTGGGACTCAGGCGTGGCAGTCGACCGATTCCGCCCATTTTCAATACCAACTCCTTCGAGGGCAAAAAATGATAAATCCAAAATTTGTGACCTCTATCTTTCTCCTAGCTCCTGCAATCGTGTTTACAACCATTTTCAATACCAACTCCTTCGAGGGCAAAAAAATGATAAATCCAAAATTTGGGACCTCTATCTTTCTCCTAGCTCCTGCAATCATGTTTACAAACAAAGAGGGCGGATAGACGGACAGACGGATATTCAGCGACCCCAAAAAACCCCCGTATAAGAATTATTTAGAACTATTTCATCGGAATTAGGTTACATATTTTACAAAACACGATTTTCACTTATGTGGGACTCAGGCGTGGCAGTCGACCGATTCCGCCCATTTTCAATACCTACTCCTTCGAGGGCAAAAAATGATAAATCCAAAATTTGGGACCACTATCTTTCTCCTAGCTCCTGCAATCGTGTTTACAAGCAAAGAGGGCGGACAGACGGACTGACGGATATTCACCGACCCTAAAAACCCCCGTATAAGAACTATTTATAACTATTCCAGCGGAATTAGGTTACATATTTTACAAAACGCGATTTTCACTTATATGGGACTCAGGCGTGGCATCCAAAATTTCGGAACTTCTATCTTTCTCCTAGCTCCTGCAATCGTGTTTACAAGCAAAGAGGGCGGACAGACGGATATTCAGCGACCCTAAAAACCCCCGTATAAGAACTATTTAGAACTATTTCAGCGGAATTAGGTTACATATTTTGCAAAACACGATTTTCACTTGTGGGACTCTGGCGTGGCAGTCGAACGATTCCGCCCATTTTCAATACCAACTCCTTCGAGGGCAAAAAATGATAAATCCAAAATTTGGGACTTCTATCTTTCTCCTAGCTCCTGCAATCATCTTTACAAACAAAGAGGGCGGATAGACGGTTAGACGGATATTCAGCGACCCCAAAAAAACCCCGTATAAGAATTATTTAGAATTATTTCCGCGGAATTAGGTTACATATTTTACAAAACACGATTTTCACTTATGTGGGACTCAGGCGTGGCAGTCGACCGATTCCGCCCATTTTCAATACCTACTCCTTCGAGGGTAAAAAATGATAAATCCAAAATTTGGGACCTCTATCTTTCTCCTAGCTCCTGCAATCGTGTTTACAAGCAAAGAGGGCGGACAAACGGACAGACGGACATCCAGTGACCCCAAAAACCCCCGAATAAGAATTATTTATAACTATTTCAGTGGAATTAGGTTACATATTTTACAAAACACGATTTTCACTTATATGGAACTCTGGCATGGCAGTCTACCGATCCCCCCATTTTCAATACCAACTCCTTCGAAGGCAAGAAAATGAAAAATTCAAAATTTGGGACCTCTATCTTTCTCCTAGCTCCTGCAATCGTGTTTACAAGCAAAGAGGGCGGACAAACGGACAGACGGATATTCAGCGACCCCAAAAACCCCCGTATAAGAACTATTTAGAACTATTTCAGCGGAATTACGTTACATATTTTACAAAACACGATTTTCACTTATGTGGGACTCAGGCATGGCAGCCAACCGATTCCGCCCATTTTTTATACCAACTCCTTCGAGGGCAAAAAAATGATAAATCCAAAATTTGGGACCTCATCATTCTCCTAGCTCCTGCAATCGTGTTTACAAGCCGGACGGATATTCAGCGACCCCAAAAACCCCCGAATAAGAATTATTTATAACTATTTCAGTGGAATTAGGTTACATATTTTACAAAACACGATTTTCACTTATATGGGACTCAGGCGTGGCAGTCGAGCGATTCCGCATATTTTCAATAACAACTCCTTCGAGGGCAAAAATGATAAATCCAAAATTTGGGACCTCTATTTTTTGTCCTAGCTCCTGCAATCGTGTTTGCAAGCAAAGAGGGCGGACAGACGGATATTCAGCGACCCCAAAAACCCCCGTATAAGAATTATTTAGAACTATTTCAGCGGAATTAGGTTACATATTTTGCAAAACACGATTTTCACTTATGTGGGACTCAGGCGTGGCAGTCGACCAATTCCGCCCATTTTCAATACCTACTCCTTCGAGGGCAAAAAATGATAAATCCAAAATTTGGGACCTCTATCTTTCTCCTAGCTCCTGCAATCGTGTTTACAAGCAAAGAGGGCGGACAAACGGACAGACGGACATCCAGTGACCCCAAAAACCCCCGTATAAGAACTATTTAGAACTATTTCAGCGGAATTACGTTACACATTTTACAAAACACGATTTTCACTTATATGGGATTCAGGCATGGTAGCCAACCGATTCCGCCCATTTTGAATACCAACTCCTTCGAGGGCAAAAAAAATGATAAATCTAAAATTTGGGAACTCTATCATTCTCCTAGCTCCTGCAATTGTGTTTACAAGCAAAGAGGGCGGACAAACGGACAGACGGATATTCAGCGACCCCAAAAACCCCCGAATAAGAATTATTTATAACTATTTCAGTGGAATTGGGTTACATATTTTACAAAACACGATTTTCACTTATATGGGACTCTGGCATGGCAGTCAACCGATCCCCCCATTTTCAATACCAACTCCTTCGAGGGCAAAAAATGATAAATTTAAAATTTGGGACCTCTATCTTTCTCCTAGCTCCTGCAATCGTGTTTACAAGCAAAGAGGGCGGACAGACGGATATTCAGCGACCCCAAAAACCCCCTTATAAGAACTATTTCAGAGGAATTAGGTTACATTATCGCGCTATTTTTAACTAAACTTTATTTAAACTAACTAAAATCAAAAATCCCCACGCGATAATTAAATTCCCTATTTGCCCGAATAGCACAGTCGCGAAGCGTGGGATTTAAGACGACCCTCGCGGTATGGTATCCCCGGACGAACGAACAACACGAACACACGAAAACCTGATAAATAAACTTCTTTTAAAAAAACTACACCGAAACTGCCGCAATAGATATATATATAGGTATATATATAACTATATATAAAAGAAACGGAAATTTTCCCGACACAAGGAAAATAATACCGCACACAAACCCTTTTTCAAAATCAACACAAGCCGACAATCACCCAAAAGAAATTATTCGTACACCAAAAATTAAATCTTTTTAAACGCAATTGATTTGCGGGACCAGACCAACCTGTCTGAAATCCCTCGCACGATTCTTTGCAGAATCTATTCACCAGCTGGACTTCGATAAAATTCGATGTCCAGCAACAACTTGGCTCTGATGCGGGACAACACAAACAAAAAAAAGGAATAAGGAAGAGGGGGGAAAAACGGCCAAACAAATCCCAAGCAAACTACTTGGACGGAAACACTTCACCAAAATAAATCACGACCGAACACAATCTGTCCAACTCTATTCAATTCCTCAAAAACAAATCACTAAATGGCCGACTGCCACAAATAAAATAAAGCAAAATAAACACTAGCTGGCAAAACTAAACCAGCGCGCAAAAATACTCCCTTTGGACCACTTGTCCTCCAGCCACAGTCCGACGATGGCAACAGCTCCACTTCACCACTCAACAAAAAAACACAATTTTTAAAAAAGAAAAGAAAATTATCCAACTTTTGGAAACAAATAATTTAATTAAATTTAAGAAAAAAAACCAAAGCTTTTGCCACTCTCCTTCTACCCTGCTCAAAAAGAACTAAAAGAATTAGAATATATGAGCGCCTATGACGCTCACTTTCCATTTATCTTCCCACATACATAGAGTGCGGCTTACGCAGAAACCAGTGTCCGCAGTCGGGGCTTTACCCATACCTATATGCGAAAAATATCTTCAGATTTTTCTAGGTGTGTTTGGCAAATTTACATATACCCCCCTGCACCCACCAAAATGAAATATACATTTTGGCGGCACTCATGTACGTATAGGCGAAAGCAAAAATGTTCTCAAATTCCTCTCCCTCAAACAGGTTCAAAAAGTACAAAAGCTTTAGTCCAGGTTTTGACAATTTACTATTGTAATGGCGAAGCTGGCAATACCCTCATCGGATCGCCGCCGCTCACTGAGCTAACTTAACGAAAGCAAAAGCGAAAGAAAGGAAAAGAAAGCAAGAGAACTTTGACAGCTCAAACAAAATATTCAGCTTTCTTCTTCCGCGCGCCGGTCGCACATCACCCGCGAGTGGCGAATTTGTTTTGCTTAGCAAATTAAGCAAAACAAATATATTAATATAAAAAAATTAACATTCAATAAAATCGTGCAGTGCGTTCCTTCGATTTTGTTCGCCCGTCGCCCCGAACAAAAGGGAAACAAAAAAACATAACAAAACAAACAATACAACAAAACAACAACAACTGTGCCGCGAATCCATGCCGCGACAACCCCACCTCCACCTCCGCGAAAGTTGCTTGGTCTCCTGAGACCAGCCAACTTTCGAATCTAACCGGAGAAAAATCACCCTGAGTCGATGTGCGGCCTAAGGTCCTGCACATGCCATGTCCCCTTTTCTCGTCCGTCTTCGTCTTCCAAAACATATGTCCACGGAGACACCCTCTTTTTAACCCTAAACGGTCCAACAAATTTCGGAGCTAACTTCGCTGCAAAATAGTTTGCAGCATCGGACAAAACAAAATTACGTCTCCATACTAACTCGTGCGGTAAATACTGTACATCTCTACGTCTGAGATTGTAAGTCTTTGCTGTCTTGGCACTTGCCATTTCTAACTTCTTCCGTATGTCTTCCCTCAAGTCTGCCATTAACTTGGCCCGGTCCTCACTACTACTGTCCGGTTGGTCTGAGTCTCCCACTCGTCTATAATCTCTATCACCCCTGACCGCCATATTTCGGCCAAAATTCACGAAGTATGGAGACGCTCCCAAAACCTCATGCTGCGATGTTCGAATGCAGCACGCCACCTTTGAGAGATGAGAATCCCATGTCCGATGGTTTTCTGAAATATATGCTCTCAAAGTAGTCTTAATTATTTGGTTGATCCGCTCGGCCGGATTGGCCTGCGGATGATAGTGTGCAGTGTACCGCATCTGCACACCATACGACGCGCATAAACTCTGCAGCTCCTTGCTGCGAAACTGTGGCCCATTGTCGCACACAATGGACCTCGGAACTCCAAAGAGCAGGAAAACATTGTCTTCCAACTCCTTGCAAACACTCTTTGCCGTTGCATTTCGCAACGGAAACAACAATGGGAATTTGGTGAAGTAGTCAACCACCGTTAAAATATAACAAAATCCCCGACTAGACTTCACCAAGGGTCCCACCAGATCTACGCAGATCATTTCCCAAGGTTCTAACTTCTTTGTCCTCTCTACCATACAACCAGCTGACTTATTGTTGTCAGGTTTCACCCTCTGGCAAACCTGACAACCGTTAATATATCTAGCTATCTCTGCCTTCATTTTCGGCCAATAATATTTCTCAATTACCCTAGCGTATGTTTTCCTAACGCCCATGTGCCCCGATAATGGATTATCGTGACACTCAAATAAAATACTGCGCCTATCACTCTTGCCCACAACTCTCTTCCACTCGTACCCAGCACTAAACAAACTATTTGTCCCTGCCTTTATGTGTTTATATAACACCCCATTTTCAATTCTCCAAGCTGGGTAATCGAGTGGTTTATCCTCCACTTTCCTAACCATGGAATCCACCCATGGGTCTCTAACACGCCCATCTACCTCCCCTACGACTGGGACACCTCTAGAAAGCATGTCGGGCACAACATGATCTTTCCCCTTACGATGTATGATTTCATAATCGTATTGCTGGAGCTTTAAAGCCCACCTAGCCAACCTACCGCAAGGATCTTTCAAATTGTTGAGCCATACCAACGAATAATGGTCGGTCACCACTGTGAACCTGACCCCTTCGATGTATGGCCTCAACTTCTCAACTGCCCACAAAACAGCCAAACACTCCTTCTCGGTAGTGGAATAATTCCTCTCGCACCTACTCAACGACCTACTCAAATACGAAATGACCTTCTCCCCTTCATCAAACTGCTGTGTCAAAACGGCACCTATTCCAAAATCGGAAGCATCAGTCTGAACAACGAAGGGTCGTTCGAAATCAGGACAGCTCAGGACCGGCGCCGTCACTAGGCGCTCCTTGGCCTTCAAAAAGCTGTCCTCGCACTCCGGCGACCATCTAAACCTGTTCTTCTTCTTTAGAAGATCAGTTAGAGGCTTAACCAAATCAGCGAAATTCGAAACAAACCTACGATACCAAGAAATGGTGCCAACAAACGACCTGACTTCCCTTACATTTTTGGGCGCTGGAATTTTCAGCATTGCCTCAACTTTCTCGGGGTCAACGTGCAAGCCCTGTCGATCAACAACATAACCTAAGTACCGTAGCGAAGAAAGACAAAAATTACATTTTTCCCTATTCAATCTGAGCCCTGCCGAACAAATCCTCCTCAGGACCTCCTTCAGAACCTCAACATGCTTATCAAATGTATTTGTAACAATAATAATATCGTCCAAATACACGAAAACATGGGGTTCCAAGTCAGCCCCAAGGACCTCATCTATAAATCTCTGCCAAGTTGCAGGCGCATTGTGCAGGCCATAAGGCATGCGCTTGAACTGGTAGAGCCCCCTACCCGGAACTGTAAATGCCGTGCAGGCCCTAGACTCCTTCTCTACTGGGATCTGCCAATAAGCGGATTTTATATCCAAACTAGAGAGATATTTGGCGTCCTTTAGCTTATCTAAAGTAGCCGAAATATAAGGGAGGGGGTAACTATCTCGATCCGTATTTTTATTCAGTGTCCTATAGTCGACACAAAACCTATAACTCCCATCCTTTTTCCTAATCATCACAACCGGTGATGCCCAAGGGCTGTGAGAAATCTCAATCACACCCTTTCCTAACATATCCTCTATTTCCTCATCTATGCGCCTCTGAATAGCGGGCGATACCGGATAGTATCGCTGCTTGACTGGTTCCACATTTGGCTTTGTACGAATCCGATGTTCGACCAAATGTGTACAACCAAGTCCCTCAGGCATAGACCTAAAAACATCTGCAACAAACTCCTCAAGAACCGATTTTTCCCTAGTTGACAACGAAGACCTATCAACTATCGCCGCTACTGACGAGACCTCGACTTGGTCGGAAAACCTCCACTGATTCTTGGCCAAATCTGGCACTACACCGGCCTTAGACCAAAAGTCTACTCCAAGAATCAATGATTGGGGTAAATCCGGTATTACGAGGCATTCCACGAGGACCGACTTGCCCTCTACCTCGAAAGGGACCGAAACTACCCCCCTAACCGGAACTTCTTCACCATCAGCAAGCGCAACCTTGCTGACCGCAGACGCCAATAAACGTATCCCCCAGGACTTTAATGTGTCCCAGCCTGGCCTACCAAGAATCGTCCTGGTGGCCCCCGAATCCAAAAGCCCTAACATACGCACTCCAAAAATTTTAACACCTAAATATGGCCTCTTATCCAATTCTCTACCTGAAAGAGAAAAACTCAAACAAATTTCGGACGGACGTTGCCTCTGAGGCCTACCACTATTTTCCCTAGCCAGCTGGTTGCCCGCAGGCAACCTACCTAAACCTCGCGAACTTCTTGCCCTGCTTCCACAAGAGCTCGCTCCCCATTTCCCGACTCTTCGCGGGCCCTCGGAGCCGCTCTCGGGGCCGCCTCCCTGTCCGAGCGCTCCTGCGATTGCCCTGCTCTCTGAGAGCATCGGGGGCAATCACGCTTCAAAAAACCAGGCCGCCTACAACCGAAACAATAAATTTCCCTAGGGCAGTTGCTCAAAACATGCCCAAACCGCTTACAATTGAAGCACCTAAAAGAATTTTGGGGAGGAGCCTGAATTCTCCTCTCCAACCTAGCGTCACGCAAAGGGGCCCTAACCACTGAAACCTCGGGTTCAGCAGAGACGTAAGCCAAGTCTGGCTCCAACAAATTCTTGGATCGGCTGCTGGGCGGCGGCACGAATGCTTCCACATTCGCCCGCACAGCCTCCAGCTTCCGACCCAAGGAAACCAACTCCGATAAAGACTTAGGCTCAGCCAAGCCCAGCTGAGTCTGGTAAAACGGGGACAGGTTTGCGATCACCAGACCCAGCATACGCCTCTCTGACAAGGGGTCGGACAGACGACCGAACAACCCCCTCATCGCCGCTACATATATACCTATGGACTCAGTCCCACCCTGAGTCCGTCGCCTAATCTCAGACATCAAAATGTCGTCATAGTTGGGGGGCAGGAATTCCAGTTTCAGCTCGGCGACCAACTCTCGCCAGCCTGAAACTGTCCTGCGGACATCCCTAAACCAGAGCAGGGCTTTTCCAGAAAAAAGCTCCACTGCTCCCCTAAACAACTGGGCTTCACTAACGCCCCGAGCCTCGCATAGCTCGTCTACCCTCTGCAGAAATGCATGCACGGACATATCGGACCTTTCCCCAGTGAATTTCAAACCCCATTTCGATAAATTTTCTATCTTCAAAAATCCTACCTCACCCAACGAGATGGATGGTCTCGGGGCGGGTTGAGGCTCTCCCTCAACCGCAGACTCCCTACTAAGCCCCTTGGATGGTCGGGATGGCCTTGGATTGTCATCGAAGGCATCATCTCCGCCACCAACATCCTCCACCGCCTCGTTGAGTTCCCCCAACAACAAAAGGACCCTATTTTTGAGCGCCATCTGCTCTACTACTTCTTCCTTACTCGCTGGCCTCGAACGAGTAAGGCGACCTAAAGCCCATTCCAATTTCGCCAAAATCTTTAAATATTCGGGCGACTTTGCGTCCTTGGGAGGGGTTTCCATAAGTTTTTCAACTTCGGAAATCTTCCCCTCCACACCCAACCTATCTTCCTCAAAAACAAATGGATATCCCGCAAAGACATCCACGGACTCCCTTCGCTCTATTTGCCTTGATGCCCTCAAGGACTTCCTCATAGACTCTACCGGAGTCACTGGCAACCCACGAGCCTCCATCTCGTATGCCAGTTCCTCTTGGTTTAATCGGTTAATCTCCATATTGAATCAGACGGACAAAAAACCAAAAACTTAAAAAAACTCAAAAAAAAAAACCGCAAAGAAAATGAAACCAGCGTTCAATACGCTCACAGAATTTTCCAAAAAAAAAAGGTAAAGAAATTTACAAGAAAACTTTCAAATTATAATAATATAATAAATATATAAAAAAAATATGCCTAGTCGAATAAAAATATATTTCGTAAAACAAACGCGAATTAAAAAAAAAACACAAAAAAAACTTTTAAAAAAACCAAAAAAATTTTTTTTTTAAATAAAAAAAAATTACGGACAAAAAAAAAGGAACGACGAAACTTTTAAGGCGGGCGGCACCGCAAAATTAAATTAAATACTCCAAAAAAAAAAATTATCAAAAATTAATAAAAAAAAATAAAAATCAAAAAAATAATTATTTATAAAAAAAATTTATAAAAATAAAACTATAAAATAATAAAGAATATTTAAAAAAAATAGTTCAACCACAACAGCTAAAGGCGGACGACACCACCACTGTTTAATAAAATTACAAAGAAAAATTAAAATTTTACTAAAATCAAAATAAATAATAAATAAATGGTGCAACACAAAAATAAAATTTAAAAGAATTATTAAAAAAACTTGCAAAAAAAAGGTTACAAATGTTGCACCAAAAAAAGGAACGGACTCACCGAACAACAAAAAAAAACCCGCTGCCGCTACTCCGCCGTCGACAGCACTCTCACTGGAAACCAGAGAAATTCCAAAAAAACTAAATAAATAAAAATACGAATTAGTAAATTATAAAAAAACTGAAATAATACAACCAACAAAACAGCACAAAAAGATTTTGATATAAATAAAAAAAAATTAATTACAAAAAAACTTTAAAAAAAATTTGTTAAAAAAATTTTTAAAAAAATTATAAGAAAAAAATTTTAAAAAAAATTATTAAAAATTTTAGTAAAAATAGCCCCACGTTGGGCGCCAGCTTATCGCGCTATTTTTAACTAAACTTTATTTAAACTAACTAAAATCAAAAATCCCCACGCGATAATTAAATTCCCTATTTGCCCGAATAGCACAGTCGCGAAGCGTGGGATTTAAGACGACCCTCGCGGTATGGTATCCCCGGACGAACGAACAACACGAACACACGAAAACCTGATAAATAAACTTCTTTTAAAAAAACTACACCGAAACTGCCGCAATAGATATATATATAGGTATATATATAACTATATATAAAAGAAACGGAAATTTTCCCGACACAAGGAAAATAATACCGCACACAAACCCTTTTTCAAAATCAACACAAGCCGACAATCACCCAAAAGAAATTATTCGTACACCAAAAATTAAATCTTTTTAAACGCAATTGATTTGCGGGACCAGACCAACCTGTCTGAAATCCCTCGCACGATTCTTTGCAGAATCTATTCACCAGCTGGACTTCGATAAAATTCGATGTCCAGCAACAACTTGGCTCTGATGCGGGACAACACAAACAAAAAAAAGGAATAAGGAAGAGGGGGGAAAAACGGCCAAACAAATCCCAAGCAAACTACTTGGACGGAAACACTTCACCAAAATAAATCACGACCGAACACAATCTGTCCAACTCTATTCAATTCCTCAAAAACAAATCACTAAATGGCCGACTGCCACAAATAAAATAAAGCAAAATAAACACTAGCTGGCAAAACTAAACCAGCGCGCAAAAATACTCCCTTTGGACCACTTGTCCTCCAGCCACAGTCCGACGATGGCAACAGCTCCACTTCACCACTCAACAAAAAAACACAATTTTTAAAAAAGAAAATTATCCAACTTTTGGAAACAAATAATTTAATTAAATTTAAGAAAAAAAACCAAAGCTTTTGCCACTCTCCTTCTACCCTGCTCAAAAAGAACTAAAAGAATTAGAATATATGAGCGCCTATGACGCTCACTTTCCATTTATCTTCCCACATACATAGAGTGCGGCTTACGCAGAAACCAGTGTCCGCAGTCGGGGCTTTACCCATACCTATATGCGAAAAATCTCTTCAGATTTTTCTAGGTGTGTTTGGCAAATTTACATATACCCCCCTGCACCCACCAAAATGAAATATACATTTTGGCGGCACTCATGTACGTATAGGCGAAAGCAAAAATGTTCTCAAATTCCTCTCCCTCAAACAGGTTCAAAAAGTACAAAAGCTTTAGTCCAGGTTTTGACAATTTACTATTGTAATGGCGAAGCTGGCAATACCCTCATCGGATCGCCGCCGCTCACTGAGCTAACTTAACGAAAGCAAAAGCGAAAGAAAGGAGAAGAAAGCAAGAGAACTTTGACAGCTCAAACAAAATATTCAGCTTTCTTCTTCCGCGCGCCGGTCGCACATCACCCGCGAATGGCGAATTTGTTTTGCTTAGCAAATTAAGCAAAACAAATATATTAATATAAAAAAATTAACATTCAATAAAATCGTGCAGTGCGTTCTTTCGGTTAGTGCGTGTGAGATTTTGTTCCTTCGATTTTGTTCGCCCGTCGCCCCGAACAAAAGGGAAACAAAAAAACATAACAAAACAAACAATACAACAAAACAACAACAACTGTGCCGCGAATCCATGCCGCGACAACATATTTTACAAAACACGATTTTCACTTATATGGGACTCAGGCGTGGCAGTCGAGCGATTCCGCCCATTTTCAATAACAACTCCTTCGAGGACAAAAATGATAAATCCAAAATTTGGGACCTCTGTTTTTTGTCCTAGCTCCTGCAATCGTGTTTGCAAGCAAAGAGGGCGGACAGACGGATATTCAGCGACCCCAAAAACCCCCGTATAAGAACTATTTAGAACTATTTCAGCGGAATTAGGTTACATATTGTACAAAACACGATTTTCACTTATATGGGACTCAGGCATGGCAGCCAACCGATTCCGCCCATTTTCAAAACCAACTCCTTCGAGGGCAAACAAATGATAAATCCAAAATTTGGGACCTCTATCTTTCTCCTAGCTCCTGCAATCGTGTTAACAAGCTAAGAGGGCGGACAGACGGACAGACGGATATTCAGCGACCCCAAAAACCCCCTTATAAGAACTATTTAGAACTATTTCAGCGGAATTAGGTTACATATTTTACAAAACACGATTTCCACTTATATGGGACATAGGCATGATAGTCAATCGTGTCCGCCCATTTTCAATACCAACGCCAACGAGGGCAAAAAATGATACATCCAAAATTTGTGACCTCTATCTTTCTCTAGCTCCTGCAATCGTGTTTACAAGCAACGAGGGCGGACAGACGGACAGACGGATATTCAGCGACCCCAAAAACCCCCGTATAAGAACTATTTAGAACTATTTCAGCGGAATTAGGTTACATATTTTACAATACACGATTTCCACTTATATGGGACATAGGCATGGCAGTCAACCGATCCCCCCATTTTCAATACCAACTCCTTCGAAGGCAAGAAAATGATAAATTAAAAATTTGGGACCTCTATCTTTCTCCTAGCTCCTGCAATGGTGTTTACAAGCAAAGAGGGCGGACAAACGGACAGACGGATATTCAGCGACCCCAAAAACCCCCGTATAAGAACTATTTAGAACTATTTCAGCGGAATTACGTTACATATTTTACAAAACACGATTTTCACTTATGTGGGACTCAGGCGTGGCAGTCGACCGATTCCGCCCATTTTCAATACCAACTCCTTCGAGGGCAAAAAATGATAAATCCAAAATTTGGGACCTCATCATTCTCCTAGCTCCTGCAATCGTGTTTACAAGCAAAGAGGGCTGCCGAACGGACAGACGGATATTTAGCGACAACAAAAACCCCCGTATAAGAACTATTTAGAACTATTTCAGCCGAATTACATAGGCATGGCAGTCAACCGATCCCCCCATTTTCAATACCAACTCCTTCGAAGGCAAGAAAATGATAAATCCAAAATTTGGGACCTCATCATTCTCCTAGCTCCTGCAATCGTGTTTACAAGCAAAGAGGGCTGCCGAACGGACAGACGGATATTTAGCGACCCCAAAAACCCCCGTATAAGAACTATTTAGAACTATTTCAGCCGAATTAGGTTACATATTGTACAAAACACGATTTTCACTTATATGGGACTCAGGCGTGGCAGTCAACCGATTCCGCCCATTTTCAATACCAACTCCTTCGAGGGCAAAAAATGATAAATCCAAAATTTGGAACCTCTATCTTTCTCCTAGCTGCAGCAATCGTGTTCACAAGCAAAGAGGGCGGACAGACGGACAGACGGATATTCAGCGACCCCAAAAACCCCCGTATAAGAACTATTTAGAAATATTTCAGCTGAATTAGGTTACATATTTTACAAAACACGATTTTCACTTATGTGCGACTCAGGCGTGGCAGTCGACCGATTCCGCCCATTTTCAATACCAACTCCTTCGAGGGCAAAAAATGATAAATAAAAAATTTGGGACCTCTATCTTTCTCCTAGCTCCTGCAATCGTGTTTACAAGCAAAGAGGGCGGACAGACGGACTGACCGATATTCAGCGACCGCAAGAACCCCGTATAAGAACTATTTAGAACTATTCCAGCGGAATAAGTTTACATATTTTACAAAACGCGATTTTCACTTATATGGGACTCAGGCGTGGCAGTCGACCGGATCCGCCATTTTCAATACCAACTCCTTCGAGGGCACAAAATGATAAATCCAAAATTTGGGACCTCTATCTATCTCATAGCTCCTGCAATCGTGTTTACAAGCAAAGAGGGCGGACAAACGGACAGACGGACATTCAGCGACCCCAAAAACCCCCGTATAAGAACTATTTTGAACTATTTCAGCGGAATTACGTTACATATTTTACAAAACACGATTTTCACTTATATGGGACTGAGGCATGGCAGCCAACCGATTCCGCCCATTTTTAATACCAACTCCTTCGAGGGCAAAAAAATGATAAATCCAAAATTTGGGACCTCGCTCCTGCAATCGTGTTTACAAGCAAAGAAGGCTGCCGGACGGACAGACGGATATTTAACGACCCCAAAAACTCCCGTATAAGAACTATTTAGAACTATTTCAGCCGAATTAGGTTACATATTGTACAAAACACGATTTTCACTTATATGGGACTCAGGCGTGGCAGTCAACCGATTCCGCCCATTTTCAATACTAACTCCTTCGAGGGCAAAAAATGATAAATCCAAAATTTGGAACCTCTATCTTTCTCCTAGCTGCAGCAATCGTGTTCACAAGCAAAGAGGGCGGACAGACGGACAGACGGATATTCAGCGACCCCAAAAACCCCCGTATAAGAACTATTTAGAACTATTTCAGCGGAATTAGGTTACATATTGTACAAAACACGATTTTCACTTATATGGGACTCAGGCATGGCAGCCAACCGATTCCGCCCATTTTCAAAACCAACTCCTTGGAGCGCAAAAAAATGATAAATCCAAAATTTGGGACCACTGTCATTCTGCTACCTCCTTTCTCCTAGCTCCTGCAATCGTGTTTACAAGCAAAGAGGGCGGACAGACGGACTGACCGATATTCAGCGACCGCAAGAACCCCGTATAAGAACTATTTAGAACTATTCCAGCGGAAAAAGTTTACATATTTTACAAAACGCGATTTTCACTTATATGGGACTCAGGAGTGGCAGTCGACCGGATCCGCCATTTTCAATACCAACTCCTTCGAGGGCACAAAATGATAAATCCAAAATTTGGGACCTCTATCTATCTCATAGCTCCTGCAATCGTGTTTACAAGCAAAGAGGGCGGACAAACGGACAGACGGACATTCAGCGACCCCAAAAACCCCCGTATAAGAACTATTTTGAACTATTTCAGCGGAATTACGTTACATATTTTACAAAACACGATTTTCACTTATATGGGACTGAGGCATGGCAGCCAACCGATTCCTCCCATTTTTAATACCAACTCCTTCGAGGGCAAAAAAATGATAAATCCAAAATTTGGGACCTCATCATTCTCCTAGCTCCTGCAATCGTGTTTACAAGCAAAGAGGGCTGCCTGACGGACAGACGGATATTTAGCGACCCCAAAAACCCCCGTATAAGAACTATTTAGAACTATTTCAGCCGAATTAGGTTACATATCGTACAAAACACGATTTTCACTTATATGGGACTCAGGCGTGGCAGTCAACCGATTCCGCCCATTTTCAATACCAACTCCTTCGAGGGCAAAAAATGATAATTCCAAAATTTGGAACCTCTATCTTTCTCCTAGATGCAGCAATCGTGTTCACAAGCAAAGAGGGCGGACAGACGGACAGACGGATATTCAGCGACCCCAAAAACCCCCGTATAAGAACTATTTAGAACTATTTCAGCGGAATTAGGTTACATATTGTACAAAACACGATTTTCACTTATATGGGACTCAGGCATGGCAGCCAACCGATTCCGCCCATTTTCAAAACCAACTCCTTGGAGCGCAAAAAAATGATAAATCCAAAATTTGGGACCACTGTCATTCTGCTACCTCCTGCAATCGTGTTTACAAGCAAAGAGGGCGGACAGACGGATATTCAGCGACCCCAAAAACCCCCGAATAAGAATTATTTAGAACTATTTCAGCGGAATTAGGTTACATATTTTACAAAACACGATTTTCACTTATATGGGACTCAGGCATGGCAGTCAACTGATTCCGCCCATTTTCAATACCAACTCCTTCGAGGGCAAAAAATTATAAATCCAAAATTTGGGACCTCTATCTTTCTCCTAGCTCCTGCAATCGTGTTTGCAAGCAAAGAGGGCGGACAGACGGATATTCAGCGACCCCAAAAACCCCCGTATAAAAACTATTTAGAACTATTTCAGAGGAATTAGGTTACATATTTTACAAAACACGTTTTTCACTTATATGGGACTCAGGCGTGGCAGTCAACCGATTCCGCCCATTTTCAATAACAACTCCTTCGAGGGCAAAAAATGATAAATCCAAAATTTGGGACCTCTATTTTTTGTCCTAGCTCCTGCAATCGTGTTTGCAAGCAAAGAGGGCGGACAGACGGATATTTAGCGACCAAAAAAACCCCCGTATAAGAACTATTTAGAACTATTTCAGCGGAATTAGGTTACATATTGTACAAAACACGATTTTCACTTATATGGGACTCAGGCATGGCAGCCAACCGATTCCGCCCATTTTCAATATCAACTCCTTCGAGGGCAAACAAATGATAAATCCAAAATTTGGGACCTCTATCTTTCTCCTAGCTCCTGCTATCGTGTTTACAAGCAACGAGGGCGGACAGACGGATATTCAGCGACCCCAAAAACCCCCGTATAAGAACTATTTAGAACTATTTCAGCGGAATTAGGTTACATATTATAGAAAACACGATTTTCACTTATATGGTACTCAGGCGTGGCAGTCTACCGATTCCGCCCATTTTCAAAAACAACTCCTTCGAGGGCCAAAAAATAATAAATCCAAAATTTGTGACCTCTATTTTTTGTCCTAGCTCCTGCAATCGTGTTTGCAAGCAAAGAGGGCGGACAGACGGATATTCAGCGACCCCAAAAACCCACGTATAATAACTATTTAGAACTATATCAGCGGAAATAGGTTACATATTGTACAAAACACGATTTTCACTTATATGGGACTCAGGCATGGCAGCCAACCGATTCCGGCCATTTTCAATACCAACTCCTTCGAGGGCAAAAAAATGATAAATCCAAAATTTGGGACCTCTATCTTTCTCCTAGCTCCTGCAACCGTGTTAACAAGCAAAGAGGGCGGACAGACGGACACAACTATTTAGAACGTATAAGAACTATTTAGAACTATTTCAGCGGAATTAGGTTACATATTTTACAAAACACGATTTCCACTTATATGGGACTCAGGCATGGCAGTCAACCGATTCTGCCCATTTTCAATACCAACTCCTTCGAGTGCAAAGATTGATAAATCCAAAATTTGGGACCTCTATCTTTCTCCTAGCTCCTGTAATCGTGTTAACAAGCAAAGAGGGCGGACAGACGGATATTCAGCGACCCCAAAAACCCCCTTATAAGAACTATTTAGAACTATTTCAGCGGAATTAGGTTACATATTTTACAAAACACGATTTCCACTCATATGGGACATAGGCATGGCAGTCAATCGTGTCCGCCCATTTTCAATACCAACTCCAACGAGGGCAAAAAATGATACATCCAAAATTTGTGACCTCTATCTTTCTCTAGCTCCTGCAATCCCAAAAACCCCCGTATAAGAACTATTTAGAACTATTTCAGCGGAATTAGGTTACATATTTTACAAAACACGATTTTCACTTATATGGGACTCAGGTATGGCAGTCAACCGATTCCGCCCATTTTCAATACCAACTCCTTCGAGGGCAAAAAAATGATAAATCCAAAATTTAGGACCTCTATCTTTCTCCTAGCTCCTGCAATCGTGTTAACAAGCAAAGAGGGCGGACAGACGGAAATTCAGCGACCCCAAAAATCCCCGTATAAGAACTATTTAGAACTATTTCAGCGGAATTAGGTTACATATTTTACAAAACACGATTACCACTTATATGGGACTCAGGCATGGCAGTCAACCGATTCCGGCCATTTTCAATACCAACTCCTTCGAGTGCAAAAAATGATAAATCCAAAATTTGGGACCTCTATCTTTCTCCTAGCTCCTGCAATCGTGTTAACAAGCAAAGAGGGCGGACAGACGGATTTTCAGCGACCCCAAAAACTCCCGTATAAGAACTATTTAGAACTATTTCAGCGGAATTAGGTTACATATTATAGAAAACACGATTTTCACTTATATGGTACTCAGGCGTGGCAGTCTACCGATTCCGCCCATTTTCAATAACAACTCCTTCGAGGGCCAAAAAATGATAAATCCAAAATTTGGGACCTCTATTTTTTGTCCTAGCTCCTGCAATCGTGTTTGCAAGCAAAGAGGGCGGACAGACGGATATTCAGCGACCCCAAAAACCCCCGTATAAAAACTATTTAGAACTATTTCAGAGGAATTAGGTTACATATTTTACAAAACACGATTTTCACTTATATGGGACTCAGGCGTGGCAGTCAACCGATTCCGCCCATTTTCAATACCAACTCCTTCGAGGGCAAAAAATGATAAATCCAAAATTTGGGACCTCTATTTTTTGTCCTAGCTCCTGCAATCGTGTTTGCAAGCAAAGAGGGCGGACAGACGGATATTCAGCGACCCCAAAAACCCCCGTATAAGAAATATTTAGAACTATTTCAGCAGAATTAGGTTACATATTGTACAAAACACGATTTTCACTTATATGGGACTCAGGCATGGCAGCCAACCGATTCCGCCCATTTTCAATACCAACTCCTTCGAGGGCAAACAAATGATAAATCCAAAATTTGGGACCTCTATCTTTCTCCTAGCTCCTGCTATCGTGTTTACAAGCAAAGAGGGCGGACAGACGGATATTCAGCGACCCCAAAAACCCTCGTATAAGAACTATTTAGAACTATTTCAGCGGAATTAGGTTACATATTATAGAAAACACGATTTTCACTTATATGGTACTCAGGCGTGGCAGTCTACCGATTCCACCCATTTTCAATAACAACTCCTTCGAGGGCCAAAAAATGATAAATCCAAAATTTGGGACCTCTATTTTTTGTCCTAGCTCCTGCAATCGTGTTTGCAAGCAAAGAGGGCGGACAGACGGATATTCAGCGACCCCAAAAACCCACGTATAATAACTATTTAGAACTATTTCAGCGGAAATAGGTTACATATTTTACAAAACACGATTTTCACTTATATGGGACTCAGGCATGGCAATCAACCGATTCCGCCCATTTTCAATACCAACTCCTTCGAGGGCAAAAAAATGATAAATCCAAAATTTGGGACCTCTATCTTTCTCCTAGCTCCTGCTATCGTGTTTACAAGCAAAGAGGGCGGACAGACGGATATTCAGCGACCCCAAAAACCCCCGTATAAGAACTATTTAGAACTATTTCAGCGGAATTAGGTTACATATTATAGAAAACACGATTTTCACTTATATGGTACTCAGGCGTGGCAGTCTACCGATTCCACCCATTTTCAATAACAACTCCTTCGAGGGCCAAAAAATGATGAATCCAAAATTTGGGACCTCTATTTATTGTCCTAGCTCCAGCAATCGTGTTTGCAAGCAAAGAGGGCGGACAGACGGATATTCAGCGACCCCAAAAACCCACGTATAATAACTATTTAGAACTATATCAGCGGAAATAGGTTACATATTGTACAAAACACGATTTTCACTTATATGGGACTCAGGCATGGCAGCCAACCGATTCCGCCCATTTTCAATACCAACTCCTTCGAGGGCAAACAAATGATAAATCCAAAATTTGGGACCTCTATCTTTCTCCTAGCTCCTGCTATCGTGTTTACAAGCAAAGAGGGCGGACAGACGGATATTCAGCGACCCCAAAAACCCCCGTATAAGAACTATTTAGAACTATTTCAGCGGAATTAGGTTACATATTATAGAAAACACGATTTTCACTTATATGGTACTCAGGCGTGGCAGTCTACCGATTCCACCCATTTTCAATAACAACTCCTTCGAGGGCCAAAAAATGATAAATCCAAAATTTGGGACCTCTATTTTTTGTCCTAGCTCCTGCAATCGTGTTTGCAAGCAAAGAGGGCGGACAGACGGATATTCAGCGACCCCAAAAACCCACGTATAATAAGTATTTAGAACTGTTTCAGCGGAAATAGGTTACATATTTTACAAAACACGATTTTCACTTATATGGGACTCAGGCATGGCAGTCAACTGATTCCGCCCATTTTCAATACCAACTCCTTCGAGGGCAAAAAATGATAAATCCAAAATTTGGGACCTCTATCTTTCTCCTAGCTCCTGCAATCGTGTTTGCAAGCAAAGAGGGCGGACAGACGGATATTCAGCGACCCCAAAAACCCCCGTATAAGAACTATTTAGAACTATTTCAGCCGAATTAGGTTACATATCGTACAAAACACGATTTTCACTTATATGGGACTCAGGCGTGGCAGTCAACCGATTCCGCCCATTTTCAATACCAACTCCTTCGAGGGCAAAAAATGATAATTCCAAAATTTGGAACCTCTGTCTTTCTCCTAGATGCAGCAATCGTGTTCACAAGCAAAGAGGGCGGACAGACGGACAGACGGATATTCAGCGACCCCAAAAACCCCCGTATAAGAACTATTTAGAACTATTTCAGCGGAATTAGGTTACATATTGTACAAAACACGATTTTCACTTATATGGGACTCAGGCATGGCAGCCAACCGATTCCGCCCATTTTCAAAACCAACTCCTTGGAGCGCAAAAAAATGATAAATCCAAAATTTGGGACCACTGTCATTCTGCTACCTCCTGCAATCGTGTTTACAAGCAAAGAGGGCGGACAGACGGATATTCAGCGACCCCAAAAACCCCCGAATAAGAATTATTTAGAACTATTTCAGCGGAATTAGGTTACATATTTTACAAAACACGATTTTCACTTATATGGGACTCAGGCATGGCAGTCAACTGATTCCGCCCATTTTCAATACCAACTCCTTCGAGGGCAAAAAATTATAAATCCAAAATTTGGGACCTCTATCTTTCTCCTAGCTCCTGCAATCGTGTTTGCAAGCAAAGAGGGCGGACAGACGGATATTCAGCGACCCCAAAAACCCCCGTATAAAAACTATTTAGAACTATTTCAGAGGAATTAGGTTACATATTTTACAAAACACGTTTTTCACTTATATGGGACTCAGGCGTGGCAGTCAACCGATTCCGCCCATTTTCAATAACAACTCCTTCGAGGGCAAAAAATGATAAATCCAAAATTTGGGACCTCTATTTTTTGTCCTAGCTCCTGCAATCGTGTTTGCAAGCAAAGAGGGCGGACAGACGGATATTTAGCGACCAAAAAAACCCCCGTATAAGAACTATTTAGAACTATTTCAGCGGAATTAGGTTACATATTGTACAAAACACGATTTTCACTTATATGGGACTCAGGCATGGCAGCCAACCGATTCCGCCCATTTTCAATATCAACTCCTTCGAGGGCAAACAAATGATAAATCCAAAATTTGGGACCTCTATCTTTCTCCTAGCTCCTGCTATCGTGTTTACAAGCAACGAGGGCGGACAGACGGATATTCAGCGACCCCAAAAACCCCCGTATAAGAACTATTTAGAACTATTTCAGCGGAATTAGGTTACATATTATAGAAAACACGATTTTCACTTATATGGTACTCAGGCGTGGCAGTCTACCGATTCCGCCCATTTTCAAAAACAACTCCTTCGAGGGCCAAAAAATAATAAATCCAAAATTTGTGACCTCTATTTTTTGTCCTAGCTCCTGCAATCGTGTTTGCAAGCAAAGAGGGCGGACAGACGGATATTCAGCGACCCCAAAAACCCACGTATAATAACTATTTAGAACTATATCAGCGGAAATAGGTTACATATTGTACAAAACACGATTTTCACTTATATGGGACTCAGGCATGGCAGCCAACCGATTCCGGCCATTTTCAATACCAACTCCTTCGAGGGCAAAAAAATGATAAATCCAAAATTTGGGACCTCTATCTTTCTCCTAGCTCCTGCAACCGTGTTAACAAGCAAAGAGGGCGGACAGACGGACACAACTATTTAGAACGTATAAGAACTATTTAGAACTATTTCAGCGGAATTAGGTTACATATTTTACAAAACACGATTTCCACTTATATGGGACTCAGGCATGGCAGTCAACCGATTCTGCCCATTTTCAATACCAACTCCTTCGAGTGCAAAGATTGATAAATCCAAAATTTGGGACCTCTATCTTTCTCCTAGCTCCTGTAATCGTGTTAACAAGCAAAGAGGGCGGACAGACGGATATTCAGCGACCCCAAAAACCCCCTTATAAGAACTATTTAGAACTATTTCAGCGGAATTAGGTTACATATTTTACAAAACACGATTTCCACTCATATGGGACATAGGCATGGCAGTCAATCGTGTCCGCCCATTTTCAATACCAACTCCAACGAGGGCAAAAAATGATACATCCAAAATTTGTGACCTCTATCTTTCTCTAGCTCCTGCAATCCCAAAAACCCCCGTATAAGAACTATTTAGAACTATTTCAGCGGAATTAGGTTACATATTTTACAAAACACGATTTTCACTTATATGGGACTCAGGTATGGCAGTCAACCGATTCCGCCCATTTTCAATACCAACTCCTTCGAGGGCAAAAAAATGATAAATCCAAAATTTAGGACCTCTATCTTTCTCCTAGCTCCTGCAATCGTGTTAACAAGCAAAGAGGGCGGACAGACGGAAATTCAGCGACCCCAAAAATCCCCGTATAAGAACTATTTAGAACTATTTCAGCGGAATTAGGTTACATATTTTACAAAACACGATTACCACTTATATGGGACTCAGGCATGGCAGTCAACCGATTCCGGCCATTTTCAATACCAACTCCTTCGAGTGCAAAAAATGATAAATCCAAAATTTGGGACCTCTATCTTTCTCCTAGCTCCTGCAATCGTGTTAACAAGCAAAGAGGGCGGACAGACGGATTTTCAGCGACCCCAAAAACTCCCGTATAAGAACTATTTAGAACTATTTCAGCGGAATTAGGTTACATATTATAGAAAACACGATTTTCACTTATATGGTACTCAGGCGTGGCAGTCTACCGATTCCGCCCATTTTCAATAACAACTCCTTCGAGGGCCAAAAAATGATAAATCCAAAATTTGGGACCTCTATTTTTTGTCCTAGCTCCTGCAATCGTGTTTGCAAGCAAAGAGGGCGGACAGACGGATATTCAGCGACCCCAAAAACCCACGTATAATAACTATTTAGAACTATTTCAGCGGAAATAGGTTACATATTTTACAAAACACGATTTTCACTTATATGGGACTCAGGCATGGCAATCAACCGATTCCGCCCATTTTCAATACCAACTCCTTCGAGGGCAAAAAAATGATAAATCCAAAATTTGGGACCTCTATCTTTCTCCTAGCTCCTGCTATCGTGTTTACAAGCAAAGAGGGCGGACAGACGGATATTCAGCGACCCCAAAAACCCCCGTATAAGAACTATTTAGAACTATTTCAGCGGAATTAGGTTACATATTATAGAAAACACGATTTTCACTTATATGGTACTCAGGCGTGGCAGTCTACCGATTCCACCCATTTTCAATAACAACTCCTTCGAGGGCCAAAAAATGATGAATCCAAAATTTGGGACCTCTATTTATTGTCCTAGCTCCAGCAATCGTGTTTGCAAGCAAAGAGGGCGGACAGACGGATATTCAGCGACCCCAAAAACCCACGTATAATAACTATTTAGAACTATATCAGCGGAAATAGGTTACATATTGTACAAAACACGATTTTCACTTATATGGGACTCAGGCATGGCAGCCAACCGATTCCGCCCATTTTCAATACCAACTCCTTCGAGGGCAAACAAATGATAAATCCAAAATTTGGGACCTCTATCTTTCTCCTAGCTCCTGCTATCGTGTTTACAAGCAAAGAGGGCGGACAGACGGATATTCAGCGACCCCAAAAACCCCCGTATAAGAACTATTTAGAACTATTTCAGCGGAATTAGGTTACATATTATAGAAAACACGATTTTCACTTATATGGTACTCAGGCGTGGCAGTCTACCGATTCCACCCATTTTCAATAACAACTCCTTCGAGGGCCAAAAAATTATAAATCCAAAATTTGGGACCTCTATTTTTTGTCCTAGCTCCTGCAATCGTGTTTGCAAGCAAAGAGGGCGGACAGACGGATATTCAGCGACCCCAAAAACCCACGTATAATAAGTATTTAGAACTGTTTCAGCGGAAATAGGTTACATATTTTACAAAACACGATTTTCACTTATATGGGACTCAGGCATGGCAGTCAACTGATTCCGCCCATTTTCAATACCAACTCCTTCGAGGGCAAAAAATGATAAATCCAAAATTTGGGACCTCTATCTTTCTCCTAGCTCCTGCAATCGTGTTTGCAAGCAAAGAGGGCGGACAGACGGATATTCAGCGACCCCAAAAACCCCCGTATAAAAACTATTTAGAACTATTTCAGAGGAATTAGGTTACATATTTTACAAAACACGATTTTCACTTATATGGGACTCAGGCGTGGCAGTCAACCGATTCCGCCCATTTTCAATAACAACTATTTCAGCGGAATTAGGTTACATATTGTACAAAACACGATTTTCACTTATATGGGACTCAGGCATGGCAGCCAACCGATTCCGCCCATTTTCAATATCAACTCCTTCGAGGGCAAACAAATGATAAATCCAAAATTTGGGACCTCTATCTTTCTCCTAGCTCCTGCTATCGTGTTTACAAGCAACGAGGGCGGACAGACGGATATTCAGCGACCCCAAAAACCCCCGTATAAGAACTATTTAGAACTATTTCAGCGGAATTAGGTTACATATTATAGAAAACACGATTTTCACTTATATGGTACTCAGGCGTGGCAGTCTACCGATTCCGCCCATTTTCAAAAACAACTCCTTCGAGGGCCAAAAAATAATAAATCCAAAATTTGGGACCTCTATTTTTTGTCCTAGCTCCTGCAATCGTGTTTGCAAGCAAAGAGGGCGGACAGACGGATATTCAGCGACCCCAAAAACCCACGTATAATAACTATTTAGAACTATTTCAGCGGAAATAGGTTACATATTTTACAAAACACGATTTTCACTTATATGGGACTCAGGCATGGCAGTCAACCGATTCCGGCCATTTTCAATACCAACTCCTTCGAGGGCAAAAAAATGATAAATCCAAAATTTGGGACCTCTATCTTTCTCCTAGCTCCTGCAATCGTGTTAACAAGCAAAGAGGGCGGACAGACGTACACAACTATTTAGAAAGTATAAGAACTATTTAGAACTATTTCAGCGGAATTAGGTTACATATTTTACAAAACACGATTTCCACTTATATGGGACTCAGGCATGGCAGTCAACCGATTCTGCCCATTTTCAATACCAACTCCTTCGAGGGCCAAAAAATGATAAATCCAAAATTTGGGACCTCTATTTTTTGTCCTAGCTCCTGCAATCGTGTTAACAAGCAAAGAGGGCGGACAGACGGATATTCAGCGACCCCAAAAACCCCCTTATAAGAACTATTTAGAACTATTTCAGCGGAATTAGGTTACATATTTTACAAAACACGATTTCCACTCATATGGGACATAGGCATGGCAGTCAATCGTGTCCGCCCATTTTCAATACCAACTCCTTCAAAGGCAAAAAAATGATAAATCAAAATTTGGGACTTCTCCTTGCTCCTGCAATCGTGTTTACTAGCAAAGAGGGTGGACAGACGGATATTCAGCGACCCCAAAAATCCCCGTATAAGAACTATTTAGAACTATTTCAGCGGAATTAGGTTACATATTTTACAAAACACGATTACCACTTATATGGGACTCAGGCATGGCAGTCAACCGATTCCGGCCATTTTCAATACCAACTCCTTCGAGTGCAAAAAATGATAAATCCAAAATTTGGGACCTCTATCTTTCTCCTAGCTCCTGCAATCGTGTTAACAAGCAAAGAGGGCGGACAGACGGATTTTCAGCAACCCCAAAAACTCCCGTATAAGAACTATTTAGAACTATTTCAGCGGAATTAGGTTACATATTATAGAAAACACGATTTTCACTTATATGGTACTCAGGCGTGGCAGTCTACCGATTCCGCCCATTTTCAATACCAACTCCTTCGAGGGCAAACAAATGATAAATCCAAAATTTGGGACCTCTATTTTTTGTCCTAGCTCCTGCAATCGTGTTTGCAAGCAAAGATTGCGGACAGACGGATATTCAGCGACCCCAAAAACCCCCGTATAAAAACTATTTAGAACTATTTCAGAGGAATTAGGTTACATATTTTACAAAACACGATTTTCACTTATATGGGACTCAGGCGTGGCAGTCAACCGATTCCGCCCATTTTCAATAACAACTATTTCAGCGGAATTAGGTTACATATTGTACAAAACACGATTTTCACTTATATGGGACTCAGGCATGGCAGCCAACCGATTCCGCCCATTTTCAATATCAACTCCTTCGAGGGCAAACAAATGATAAATCCAAAATTTGGGACCTCTATCTTTCTCCTAGCTCCTGCTATCGTGTTTACAAGCAAAGAGGGCGGACAGACGGATATTCAGCGACCCCAAAAACCCTCGTATAAGAACTATTTAGAACTATTTCAGCGGAATTAGGTTACATATTATAGAAAACACGATTTTCACTTATATGGTACTCAGGCGTGGCAGTCTACCGATTCCACCCATTTTCAATAACAACTCCTTCGAGGGCCAAAAAATGATAAATCCAAAATTTGGGACCTCTATTTTTTGTCCTAGCTCCTGCAATCGTGTTTGCAAGCAAAGAGGGCGGACAGACGGATATTCAGCGACCCCAAAAACCCACGTATAATAACTATTTAGAACTATTTCAGCGGAAATAGGTTACATATTTTACAAAACACGATTTTCACTTATATGGGACTCAGGCATGGCAGCCAACCGATTCCGCCCATTTTCAATATCAACTCCTTCGAGGGCAAACAAATGATAAATCCAAAATTTGGGACCTCTATCTTTCTCCTAGCTCCTGCTATCGTGTTTACAAGCAACGAGGGCGGACAGACGGATATTCAGCGACCCCAAAAACCCCCGTATAAGAACTATTTAGAACTATTTCAGCGGAATTAGGTTACATATTATAGAAAACACGATTTTCACTTATATGGAACTCAGGCGTCCGCCCATTTTCAAAAACAACTCCTTCGAGGGCCAAAAAATAATAAATCCAAAATTTGTGACCTC
This sequence comes from Heteromyza rotundicornis, assembly GCA_951394025.1. NCBI lineage: Eukaryota > Metazoa > Arthropoda > Insecta > Diptera > Heleomyzidae > Heteromyza > Heteromyza rotundicornis. The sequence continues at coordinate 31,216,136 of OX596012.1, forward strand.
TATTTTTTGTCCTAGCTCCTGCAATCGTGTTTGCAAGCAAAGAGGGCGGACAGACGGATATTCAGCGACCCCAAAAACCCACGTATAATAACTATTTAGAACTATATCAGCGGAAATAGGTTACATATTGTACAAAACACGATTTTCACTTATATGGGACTCAGGCATGGCAGCCAACCGATTCCGGCCATTTTCAATACCAACTCCTTCGAGGGCAAAAAAATGATAAATCCAAAATTTGGGACCTCTATCTTTCTCCTAGCTCCTGCAACCGTGTTAACAAGCAAAGAGGGCGGACAGACGGACACAACTATTTAGAACGTATAAGAACTATTTAGAACTATTTCAGCGGAATTAGGTTACATATTTTACAAAACACGATTTCCACTTATATGGGACTCAGGCATGGCAGTCAACCGATTCTGCCCATTTTCAATACCAACTCCTTCGAGTGCAAAGATTGATAAATCCAAAATTTGGGACCTCTATCTTTCTCCTAGCTCCTGTAATCGTGTTAACAAGCAAAGAGGGCGGACAGACGGATATTCAGCGACCCCAAAAACCCCCTTATAAGAACTATTTAGAACTATTTCAGCGGAATTAGGTTACATATTTTACAAAACACGATTTCCACTCATATGGGACATAGGCATGGCAGTCAATCGTGTCCGCCCATTTTCAATACCAACTCCAACGAGGGCAAAAAATGATACATCCAAAATTTGTGACCTCTATCTTTCTCTAGCTCCTGCAATCCCAAAAACCCCCGTATAAGAACTATTTAGAACTATTTCAGCGGAATTAGGTTACATATTTTACAAAACACGATTTTCACTTATATGGGACTCAGGTATGGCAGTCAACCGATTCCGCCCATTTTCAATACCAACTCCTTCGAGGGCAAAAAAATGATAAATCCAAAATTTAGGACCTCTATCTTTCTCCTAGCTCCTGCAATCGTGTTAACAAGCAAAGAGGGCGGACAGACGGAAATTCAGCGACCCCAAAAATCCCCGTATAAGAACTATTTAGAACTATTTCAGCGGAATTAGGTTACATATTTTACAAAACACGATTACCACTTATATGGGACTCAGGCATGGCAGTCAACCGATTCCGGCCATTTTCAATACCAACTCCTTCGAGTGCAAAAAATGATAAATCCAAAATTTGGGACCTCTATCTTTCTCCTAGCTCCTGCAATCGTGTTAACAAGCAAAGAGGGCGGACAGACGGATTTTCAGCGACCCCAAAAACTCCCGTATAAGAACTATTTAGAACTATTTCAGCGGAATTAGGTTACATATTATAGAAAACACGATATGGGACTCAGGCGTGGCAGTCAACCGATTCCGCCCATTTTCAATAGCAACTCCTTCGAGGGCAAAAAATGATAAATCCAAAATTTGGGACCTCTATTTTTTGTCCTAGCTCCTGCAATCGTGTTTGCAAGCAAAGAGGGCGGACAGACGGATATTCAGCGACCCCAAAAACCCCCGTATAAGAACTATTTAGAACTATTTCAGCAGAATTAGGTTACATATTGTACAAAACACGATTTTCACTTATATGGGACTCAGGCATGACAGCCAACCGATTCCGCCCATTTTCAATACCAACTCCTTCGAGGGCAAACAAATGATAAATCCAAAATTTGGGACCTCTATCTTTCTCCTAGCTCCTGCTATCGTGTTTACAAGCAAAGAGGGCGGACAGACGGATATTCAGCGACCCCAAAAACCCTCGTATAAGAACTATTTAGAACTATTTCAGCGGAATTAGGTTACATATTATAGAAAACACGATTTTCACTTATATGGTACTCAGGCGTGGCAGTCTACCGATTCCACCCATTTTCAATAACAACTCCTTCGAGGGCCAAAAAATGATAAATCCAAAATTTGGGACCTCTATTTTTTGTCCTAGCTCCTGCAATCGTGTTTGCAAGCAAAGAGGGCGGACAGACGGATATTCAGCGACCCCAAAAACCCACGTATAATAACTATTTAGAACTATTTCAGCGGAAATAGGTTACATATTTTACAAAACACGATTTTCACTTATATGGGACTCAGGCATGGCAGTCAACCGATTCCGCCCATTTTCAATACCAACTCCTTCGAGGGCAAAAAAATGATAAATCCAAAATTTGGGACCTCTATCTTTCTCCTAGCTCCTGCTATCGTGTTTACAAGCAAAGAGGGCGGACAGACGGATATTCAGCGACCCCAAAAACCCCCGTATAAGAACTATTTAGAACTATTTCAGCGGAATTAGGTTACATATTATAGAAAACACGATTTTCACTTATATGGTACTCAGGCGTGGCAGTCTACCGATTCCACCCATTTTCAATAACAACTCCTTCGAGGGCCAAAAAATGATAAATCCAAAATTTGGGACCTCTATTTTTTGTCCTAGCTCCTGCAATCGTGTTTGCAAGCAAAGAGGGCGGACAGACGGATATTCAGCGACCCCAAAAACCCACGTATAATAACTATTTAGAACTATATCAGCGGAAATAGGTTACATATTGTACAAAACACGATTTTCACTTATATGGGACTCAGGCATGGCAGCCAACCGATTCCGCCCATTTTCAAAACCAACTCCTTCGAGGGCAAACAAATGATAAATCCAAAATTTGGGACCTCTATCTTTCTCCTAGCTCCTGCTATCGTGTTTACAAGCAAAGAGGGCGGACAGACGGATATTCAGCGACCCCAAAAACCCCCGTATAAGAACTATTTAGAACTATTTCAGCGGAATTAGGTTACATATTATAGAAAACACGATTTTCACTTATATGGTACTCAGGCGTGGCAGTCTACCGATTCCACCCATTTTCAATAACAACTCCTTCGAGGGCCAAAAAATGATAAATCCAAAATTTGGGACCTCTATTTTTTGTCCTAGCTCCTGCAATCGTGTTTGCAAGCAAAGAGGGCGGACAGACGGATATTCAGCGACCCCAAAACTCAGGCATGGCAGTCAACCGATTCCGCCCATTTTCAATACCAACTCCTTCGAGGGCAAAAAAATGATAAATCCAAAATTTGGGACCTCTATCTTTCTCCTAGCTCCTGCTATCGTGTTTACAAGCAAAGAGGGCGGACAGACGGATATTCAGCGACCCCAAAAACCCCCGTATAAGAACTATTTAGAACTATTTCAGCGGAATTAGGTTACATATTATAGAAAACACGATTTTCACTTATATGGTACTCAGGCGTGGCAGTCTACCGATTCCACCCATTTTCAATAACAACTCCTTCGAGGGCCAAAAAATGATAAATCCAAAATTTGGGACCTCTATTTTTTGTTCTAGCTCCTGCAATCGTGTTTGCAAGCAAAGAGGGCGGACAGACGGATATTCAGCGACCCCAAAAACCCACGTATAATAACTATTTAGAACTATATCAGCGGAAATAGGTTACATATTGTACAAAACACGATTTTCACTTATATGGGACTCAGGCATGGCAGCCAACCGATTCCGCCCATTTTCAAAACCAACTCCTTCGAGGGCAAACAAATGATAAATCCAAAATTTGGGACCTCTATCTTTCTCCTAGCTCCTGCTATCGTGTTTACAAGCAAAGAGGGCGGACAGACGGATATTCAGCGACCCCAAAAACCCCCGTATAAGAACTATTTAGAACTATTTCAGCGGAATTAGGTTACATATTATAGAAAACACGATTTTCACTTATATGGGACTCAGGCGTGGCAGTCTACCGATTCCACCCATTTTCAATAACAACTCCTTCGAGGGCCAAAAAATGATAAATCCAAAATTTGGGACCTCTATTTTTTGTCCTAGCTCCTGCAATCGTGTTTGCAAGCAAAGAGGGCGGACAGACGGATATTCAGCGACCCCAAAAACCCACGTATAATAACTATTTAGAACTATTTCAGCGGAAATAGGTTACATATTTTACAAAACACGATTTTCACTTATATGGGACTCAGGCATGGCAGTCAACTGATTCCGCCCATTTTCAATACCAACTCCTTCGAGGGCAAAAAATGATAAATCCAAAATTTGGGACCTCTATCTTTCTCCTAGCTCCTGCAATCGTGTTTGCAAGCAAAGAGGGCGGACAGACGGATATTCAGCGACCCCAAAAACCCCCGTATAAAAACTATTTAGAACTATTTCAGAGGAATTTGGTTACATATTTTACAAAACACGATTTTCACTTTTATGGGACTCAGGCGTGGCAGTCAACCGATTCCGCCCATTTTCAATAACAACTATTTCAGCGGAATTAGGTTACATATTGTACAAAACACGATTTTCACTTATATGGGACTCAGGCATGGCAGCCAACCGATTCCGCCCATTTTCAATATCAACTCCTTCGAGGGCAAACAAATGATAAATCCAAAATTTGGGACCTCTATCTTTCTCCTAGCTCCTGCTATCGTGTTTACAAGCAACGAGGGCGGACAGACGGATATTCAGCGACCCCAAAAACCCCCGTATAAGAACTATTTAGAACTATTTCAGCGGAATTAGGTTACATATTATAGAAAACACGATTTTCACTTATATGGTACTCAGGCGTGGCAGTCTACCGATTCCGCCCATTTTCAAAAACAACTCCTTCGAGGGCCAAAAAATAATAAATCCAAAATTTGGGACCTCCATTTTTTGTCCTAGCTCCTGCAATCGTGTTTGCAAGCAAAGAGGGCGGACAGACGGATATTCAGCGACCCCAAAAACCCACGTATAATAACTATTTAGAACTATTTCAGCGGAAATAGGTTACATATTTTACAAAACACGATTTTCACTTATATGGGACTCAGGCATGGCAGTCAACCGATTCCGGCCATTTTCAATACCAACTCCTTCGAGGGCAAAAAAATGATAAATCCAAAATTTGGGACCTCTATCTTTCTCCTAGCTCCTGCAATCGTGTTAACAAGCAAAGAGGGCGGACAGACGTACACAACTATTTAGAAAGTATAAGAACTATTTAGAACTATTTCAGCGGAATTAGGTTACATATTTTACAAAACACGATTTCCACTTATATGGGACTCAGGCATGGCAGTCAACCGATTCTGCCCATTTTCAATAACAACTCCTTCGAGGGCCAAAAAATGATAAATCCAAAATTTGGGACCTCTATTTTTTGTCCTAGCTCCTGCAATCGTGTTTGCAAGCAAAGAGGGCGGACAGACGGATATTCAGCGACCCCAAAAACCCCCTTATAAGAACTATTTAGAACTATTTCAGCGGAATTAGGTTACATATTTTACAAAACACGATTTCCATTCATATGGGACATAGGCATGGCAGTCAATCGTGTCCGCCCATTTTCAATACCAACTCCTTCAAAGGCAAAAAAATGATAAATCAAAATTTGGGACTTCTCCTTGCTCCTGCAATCGTGTTTACTAGCAAAGAGGGTGGACAGACGGATATTCAGCGACCCCAAAAATCCCCGTATAAGAACTATTTAGAACTATTTCAGCGGAATTAGGTTACATATTTTACAAAACACGATTACCACTTATATGGGACTCAGGCATGGCAGTCAACCGATTCCGGCCATTTTCAATACCAACTCCTTCGAGTGCAAAAAATGATAAATCCAAAATTTGGGACCTCTATCTTTCTCCTAGCTCCTGCAATCGTGTTAACAAGCAAAGAGGGCGGACAGACGGATTTTCAGCAACCCCAAAAACTCCCGTATAAGAACTATTTAGAACTATTTCAGCGGAATTAGGTTACATATTATAGAAAACACGATTTTCACTTATATGGTACTCAGGCGTGGCAGTCTACCGATTCCGCCCATTTTCAATAACAACTCCTTCGAGGGCCAAAAAATGATAAATCCAAAATTTGGGACCTCTATTTTTTGTCCTAGCTCCTGCAATCGTGTTTGCAAGCAAAGATTGCGGACAGACGGATATTCAGCGACCCCAAAAACCCCCGTATAAAAACTATTTAGAACTATTTCAGAGGAATTAGGTTACATATTTTACAAAACACGATTTTCACTTATATGGGACTCAGGCGTGGCAGTCAACCGATTCCGCCCATTTTCAATAGCAACTCCTTCGAGGGCAAAAAATGATAAATCCAAAATTTGGAACCTCTATTTTTTGTCCTAGCTCCTGCAATCGTGTTTGCAAGCAAAGAGGGCGGACAGACGGATATTCAGCGACCCCAAAAACCCCCGTATAAGAACTATTTAGAACTATTTCAGCGGAATTAGGTTACATATTGTACAAAACACGATTTTCACTTATATGGGACTCAGGCATGGCAGCCAACCGATTCCGCCCATTTTCAATACCAACTCCTTCGAGGGCAAACAAATGATAAATCCAAAATTTGGGACCTCTATCTTTCTCCTAGCTCCTGCTATCGTGTTTACAAGCAAAGAGGGCGGACAGACGGATATTCAGCGACCCCAAAAACCCCCGTATAAGAACTATTTAGAACTATTTCAGCGGAATTAGGTTACATATTATAGAAAACACGATTTTCGCTTATATGGTACTCAGGCGTGGCAGTCTACCGATTCCACCCATTTTCAATAACAACTCCTTCGAGGGCCAAAAAATGATAAATCCAAAATTTGGGACCTCTGTTTTTTGTCCTAGCTCCTGCAATCGTGTTTGCAAGCAAAGAGGGCGGACAGACGGATATTCAGCGACCCCAAAAACCCCCGTATAAGAACTATTTAGAACTATTTCAGCGGAATTAGGTTACATATTGTACAAAACACGATTTTCACTTATATGGGACTCAGGCATGGCAGCCAACCGATTCCGCCCATTTTCAATACCAACTCCTTCGAGGGCAAACAAATGATAAATCCAAAATTAGGGACCTCTATCTTTCTCCTAGCTCCTGCTATCGTGTTTACAAGCAAAGAGGGCGGACAGACGGATATTCAGCGACCCCAAAAACCCCCGTATAATAACTATTTAGAACTATTTCAGCGGAAATAGGTTACATATTTTACAAAACACGATTTTCACTTATATGGGACTCAGGCATGGCAGTCAACCGATTCCGCCCATTTTCAATACCAACTCCTTCGAGGGCAAAAAAATGATAAATCCAAAATTTGGGACCTTTATCTTTCTCCTAGCTCCTGCAATCGTGTTAACAAGCAAAGAGGGCGGACAGACGGACACAACTATTTAGAACGTATAAGAACTATTTAGAACTATTTCAGCGGAATTAGGTTACATATTTTACAAAACACGATTTCCACTTATATGGGACTCAGGCATGGCAGTCAACCGATTCTGCCCATTTTCAATACCAACTCCTTCGAGTGCACAGATTGATAAATCCAAAATTTGGGACCTCTATCTTTCTCCTAGCTCCAGTAATCGTGTTAACAAGCAAAGAGGGCGGACAGACGGATATTCAGCGACCCCAAAAACCCCCTTATAAGAACTATTTAGAACTATTTCAGCGGAATTAGGTTACATATTTTACAAAACACGATTTCCACTTATATGGGACATAGGCATGGCAGTCAATCGTGTCCGCCCATTTTCAATACCAACTCCAACGAGGGCAAAAAATGATACATCCAAAATTTGTGACCTCTATCTTTCTCTAGCTCCTGCAATCGTGTTTACAAGCAAAGAGGGCGGACAGACGGACAGACGGATATTCAGCGACCCCAAAAACCCCCGTATAAGAACTATTTAGAACTATTTCAGCGGAATTAGGTTACATATTTTACAAAACACGATTTCCACTTATATGGGACATGGGCATGGCAGTCAACCGATTCCGCCCATTTTCAATACCAACTCCTTCGAGGGCAAAAATGATAAATCCAAAATTTGGGACCTCTATCTTTCTCCTAGCTCCTGCAATCGTGTTTACATGCAAAGAGGACGGACAGACTGACAGACGGATATTCAGCGACCCCAAAAACCCTCGAATAAGAATTATTTAGAACTATTTCAGCGGAATTAGACAAAACACGATTTTCAGTTATATGGGACTCTGGCATGGCAGAAACCGATTCCGCCCATTTTTAATACCAACTCCTTCAAAGGCAAAAAAATGATAAATCCCAAATTTGGGACCTCTATCTTTCTCTTAGCTCCTGCAATCGTGTTTACAAGCAAAGAGGGCGGACAAACGGACAAACGGATATTCAGCGATCCCAAAAACCCCCGTATAAGAACTATTTAGAACTATTTCAGCGGAATTAGGTTACATATTTTACAAAACACGATTTTCACTTATATGGGACTCAGGCGTGGCAGTCTACCGATTCCGCCCATTTTCAATAACAACTCCTTCGAGGGCCAAAAAATGATAAATCCAAAATTTGGGACCTCTATTTTTTGTCCTAGCTCCTGCAATCGTGTTTGCAAGCAAAGTTTGCGGACAGACGGATATTCAGCGACCCCAAAAACCCCCGTATAAAAACTATTTAGAACTATTTCAGAGGAATTAGGTTACATATTTTACAAAACACGATTTTCACTTATATGGGACTCAGGCGTGGCAGTCAACCGATTCCGCCCATTTTCAATAGCAACTCCTTCGAGGGCAAAAAATGATAAATCCAAAATTTGGGACCTCTATTTTTTGTCCTAGCTCCTGCAATCGTGTTTGCAAGCAAAGAGGGCGGCAGAAACCGATTCCGCCCATTTTCAATACCAACTCCTTCAAAGGCAAAAAAATGATAAATCCCAAATTTGGGACCTCTATCTTTCTCTTAGCTCCTGCAATCGTGTTTACAAGCAAAGAGGGCGGACAAACGGACAAACGGATATTCAGCGATCCCAAAAACCCCCGTATAAGAACTATTTAGAACTATTTCAGCGGAATTAGGTTACATATTTTACAAAACACGATTTTCACTTATATGGGACTCAGGTATGGCAGTCAACCGATTCCGCCCATTTTCAATACCAACTCCTTCGAGGGCAAAAAAACGATAAATCCAAAATTTAGGACCTCTATCTTTCTCCTAGCTCCTGCAATCGTGTTAACAAGCAAAGAGGGCGGACAGACGGAAATTCAGCGACCCCAAAAACCCCCGAATGAGAATTATTTAGAGCTATTTCAGCGGAATTAGACAAAACACAATTTTCACTTATATGGGACTCTGGCATGTCAACCGATTCCGCCCATTTTCAATACCAACTCCTTCAAAGGCAAAAAAGTGATAAATCAAAATTTGGGACTTCTCCTAGCTCCTGCAATCGTGTTTACTAGCAAAGATGGTGGACAGACGGATATTCAGCGACCCCAAAAACCCCCGTATAAGAACTATTTAGAACTATTTCAGCGGAATTAGGTTACATATTTTACAAAACACGATTTCCACTTATATGGGACTCAGGCATGGCAGTCAACCGATTCCGCCCATTTTCAATACCAACTCCTTCGAGTGCAAAAAATGATAAATCCAAAATTTGGGACCTCTATCTTTCTCCTAGCTCCTGCAATCGTGTTAACAAGCAAAGAGGGCGGACAGACGGATTTTCAGCGACCCCAAAAACCCCCGTATAAGAACTATTTCAGCGGAATTAGGTTACATATTTTACAAAACAAGATTTCCACTTATATGGGACTCAGGCATGGCAGTCAACCGATTCCGCCCATTTTCAATACCAACTCCTTCGAGGGCAAAAAATGATAAATCCAAAATTTGGGACCTCTATCTTCCTCATAGCTCCTGCAATCGTGTTTACAAGCCAATAGGGCGGACAGACGGACAGACGGATATTCAGCGACCCCAAAAACCCCCGAATAAGAATTTAAAACTATTTCAGCGGAATTAGACAAAACACAATTTTCACTTATATGGGACTCAGGCAGTCAACCGATTCCGCCCATTTTCAAAACCAACTCCTTCGAGGGCAAACAAATGATAAATCCAAAATTTGGGACCACTATCATTCTGCTACCTCCTGCAATCGTGTTTACAAGCAAAGAGGGTGGACAGACGGATATTCAGCGACCCCAAAAACCCCCGAATAAGAATTATTTAGAACTATTTCAGCGGAATTAGGTTACATATTTTACAAAAACACGATTTTCACTTATATGGGACTTAGGCATGGCAGTCAACCTATTCCGCCCATTTTCAATACCAACTCCTTCAAGGGCCAACAAATGATAAATCCAAAATTTGGGACCTCTATCTTTCTCCTAGCTCCTGCAATAGTGTTTACATGCAAAGAGGGTGGACAGACGGACAGACGGATATTCAGCGACCCCAAAAACCCCCGAATGAGAATTATTTAGAGCTATTTCAGCGGAATTAGACAAAACACAATTTTCACTTATATGGGACTCTGGCATGGCAGTCAACCGATTCCGCCCATTTTCAATACCAACTCCTTCAAAGGCAAAAAAATGATAAATCAAAATTTGGGACTTCTCCTAGCTCCTGCAATCGTGTTTACTAGCAAAGAGGGCGGACAGACGGATATTCAGCGACCCCAAAAACCCCCGTATAAGAACTATTTAGAACTATTTCAGCGGAATTAGGTTACATATTTTACAAAACACGATTTTCACTTATATGGGACTCAGGTATGGCAGTCAACCGATTCCGCCCATTTTCAATACCAACTCCTTCGAGGGCAAAAAAATGATAAATCCAAAATTTAGGACCTCTATCTTTCTCCTAGCTCCTGCAATCGTGTTAACAAGCAAAGAGGGCGGACAGACGGAAATTCAGCGAACCCAAAAACCCCCGAATGAGAATTATTTAGAGCTATTTCAGCGGAATTAGACAAAACACAATTTTCACTTATATGGGACTCTGGCATGGCAGTCAACCGATTCCGCCCATTTTCAATACCAACTCCTTCAAAGGCAAAAAAGTGATAAATCAAAATTTGGGACTTCTCCTAGCTCCTGCAATCGTGTTTACTAGCAAAGAGGGTGGACAGACGGATATTCAGCGACCCCAAAAACCCCCGTATAAGAACTATTTAGAACTATTTCAGCGGAATTAGGTTACATATTTTACAAAACACGATTTCCACTTATATGGGACTCAGGCATGGCAGTCAACCGATTCCGCCCATTTTCAATACCAACTCCTTCGAGTGCAAAAAATGATAAATCCAAAATTTGGGACCTCTATCTTTCTCCTAGCTCCTGCAATCGTGTTAACAAGCAAAGAGGGCGGACAGACGGATTTTCAGCGACCCCAAAAACCCCCGTATAAGAACTATTTCAGCGGAATTAGGTTACATATTTTACAAAACAAGATTTCCACTTATATGGGACTCAGGCATGGCAGTCAACCGATTCCGCCCATTTTCAATACCAACTCCTTCGAGGGCAAAAAATGATAAATCCAAAATTTGGGACCTCTATCTTCCTCCTAGCTCCTGCAATCGTGTTTACAAGCAAATAGGGCGGACAGACGGACAGACGGATATTCAGCGACCCCAAAAACCCCCGAATGAGAATTATTTAGAGCTATTTCAGATGAATTAGACAAAACACGATTCTCACTTATATAAGACTCTGGCATGGCAGTCAACCGATTCCGCCCATTTTCAAGACCAACTCCTTCAAAGGCAAAAGAATTATAAATCCAAAATTTGGGACTTCTCCTAGCTCCTGCAATCGTGTTTACTAGCAAAGAGGGCGGACAGACGGATATTCAGCGACCCCAAAAACGCCCGTATAAGAACTATTTAGAACTATTTCAGCGGAATTAGGTTACATATTTTACAAAACACGATTTCCACTTATATGGGACTCAGGCAGTCAACCGATTCCGCCCATTTTCAATACCAACTCCTTCGAGGGCAAAAAATGATAAATCCAAAATTTGGGACCTCTATCTTTCTCCTAGCTCCTGCAATCGTGTTTACAAGCAAAGAGGGCGGACAAACGGACAAACGGATATTCAGCGATCCCAAAAACCCCCCTTATAAGAACTATTTAGAACTATTTCAGCGGAATTAGGTTACATATTTTACAAAACACGATTTTCACTTATATGGGACTCAGGCATGGCAGTCAACCGATTCCGCCCATTTTCAATACCAACTCCTTCGAGGGCAAAAAAATGATAAATACAAAATTTAGGACCTCTATCTTTCTCCTAGCTCCTGCAATCGTGTTAACAAGCAAAGAGGGCTGACAGACGGAAATTCATCGACCCCAAAAACCCCCGAATAAGAATTATTTAGAACTATTTCAGCGGAATTAGACAAAACACAATTTTCACTTATATGGGACTCAGGCATGGCAGTCAACCGATTCCGCCCATTTTCAATACCAACTCCTTCGAGGCCAAAAAATGATAAATCCAAAATTTGGGACCTCTATTTTTTGTCCTAGCTCCTGCAATCGTGTTTGCAAGCAAAGAGGGCGGACAGACGGATATTCAGCGACCCCAAAAACCCCCGTATAAGAACTATTTAGAACTATTTCAGCGGAATTAGGTTACATATTTTACAAAACACGATTTTCACTTATATGGGACTCAGGCATGGCAGCCAACCGATTCCGCCCATTTTCAAAACCAACTCCTTCGAGGGCAAACAAATGATAAATCCAAAATTTGGGACCACTATCATTCTGCTACCTCCTGCAATCGTGTTTACAAGCAAAGAGGGCGGACAGACGGATATTCAGCGACCCCAAAAACCCCCGAATAAGAATTATTTAGAACTATTTCAGCGGAATTAGGTTACATATTTTACAAAAACACGCTTTTTACTTATATGGGACTTAGGCATGGCAGTCAACCGATTCCGCCCATTTTCAATACCAACTCCTTCAAGGGCCAACAAATGATAAATCCAAAATTTGGGACCTCTATCTTTCTCCTAGCTCCTGCAATAGTGTTTACATGCAAAGAGGGTGGACAGACGGACAGACGGATATTCAGCGACCCCAAAAACCCCCGAATGAGAATTATTTAGAGCTATTTCAGCGGAATTAGACAAAACACAATTTTCACTTATATGGGACTCTGGCATGGCAGTCAACCGATTCCGCCCATTTTCAATACCAACTCCTTCAAAGGCAAAAAAATGATAAATCAAAATTTGGGACTTCTCCTAGCTCCTGCAATCGTGTTTACTAGCAAAGAGGGCGGACAGACGGATATTCAGCGACCTCAAAAACCCCCGTATAAGAACTATTTAGAACTATTTCAGCGGAATTAGGTTACATATTTTACAAAACACGATTTCCACTTATATGGAACTCAGGCATGGCAGTCAACCGATTCCGCCCATTTTCAATACCAACTCCTTCGAGTGCAAAAAATGAGAAATCCAAAATTTGGGAATTCTATCTTTCTCCTAGCTCCTGCAATCGTGTTAACAAGCAAAGAGGGCGGACAGACGGATTTTCAGCGACCCCAAAAACCCCCGTATAAGAACTATTTAGAACTATTTCAGCGGAATTAGGTTACATAATTTACAAAACAAGATTTCCACTTATATGGGACTCAGTCATGGCAGTCAACCGATTCCGCCCATTTTCAATACCAACTCCTTCGAGGGCAAAAAATGATAAATCCAAAATTTGGGACCTCTATCTTTCTCCTAGCTCCTGCAATCGTGTTTACAAGCAAAGAGGGCGGACAGACGGATAGACGGATATTCAGCGACCCCAAAAACCCCCGAATAAGAATTATTTAGAACTATTTCAGCGGAATTAGACAAAACACAATTTTCACTTATATGGGACTCAGTAATGGCAGTCAACCGATTCCGCCCATTTTCAATACCAACTCCTTCGAGGCCAAAAAATGATAAATCCAAAATTTGGGACCTCTATTTTTTGTCCTAGCTCCTGCAATCGTGTTTGCAAGCAAAGAGGGCGGACAGACGGATATTCAGCGACCCCAAAAACCCCCGTATAAGAACTATTTAGAACTATTTCAGCGGAATTAGGTTACATATTTTACAAAACACGATTTTCACTTATATGGGACTCAGGCATGGCAGCCAACCGATTCCGCCCATTTTCAAAACCAACTCCTTCGAGGGCAAACAAATGATAAATCCAAAATTTGGGACCACTATCATTCTGCTACCTCCTGCAATCGTGTTTACAAGCAAAGAGGGCGGACAGACGGATATTCAGCGACCCCAAAAACCCCCGAATAAGAATTATTTAGAACTATTTCAGCGGAATTAGGTTACATATTTTACAAAAACACGATTTTCACTTATATGGGACTTAGGCATGGCAGTCAACCGATTCCGCCCATTTTCAATACCAACTCCTTCAAGGGCCAACAAATGATAAATCCAAAATTTGGGACCTCTATCTTTCTCCTAGCTCCTGCAATAGTGTTTACATGCAAAGAGGGTGGACAGACGGACAGACGGATATTCAGCGACCCCAAAAACCCCCGAATGAGAATTATTTAGAGCTATTTCAGCGGAATTAGACAAAACACAATTTTCACTTATATGGGACTCTGGCATGGCAGTCAACCGATTCCGCCCATTTTCAATACCAACTCCTTCAAAGGCAAAAAAATGATAAATCAAAATTTGGGACTTCTCCTAGCTCCTGCAATCGTGTTTACTAGCAAAGAGGGCGGACAGACGGATATTCAGCGACCCCAAATACCCCCGTATAAGAACTATTTAGAACTATTTCAGCGGAATTAGGTTACATATTTTACAAAACACGATTTCAACTTATATGGAACTCAGGCATGGCAGTCAACCGATTCCGCCCATTTTCAATACCAACTCCTTCGAGTGCAAAAAATGAGAAATCCAAAATTTGGGACCTCTATCTTTCTCCTAGCTCCTGCAATCGTGTTAACAAGCAAAGAGGGCGGACAGACGGATTTTCAGCGACCCCAAAAACCCCCGTATAAGAACTATTTAGAACTATTTCAGCGGAATTAGGTTACATAATTTACAAAACAAGATTTCCACTTATATGGGACTCAGGCATGGCAGTCAACCGATTCCGCCCATTTTCAATACCAACTCCTTCGAGGGCAAAAAATGATAAATCCAAAATTTGGGACCTCTATCTTTCTCCTAGCTCCTGCAATCGTGTTTACAAGCAAAGAGGGCGGACAGACGGACAGACGGATATTCAGCGACCCCAAAAACCCCCGAATAAGAATTATTTAGAACTATTTCAGCGGAATTAGACAAAACACAATTTTCACTTATATGGGACTCAGGCATGTCAGTCAACCGATTCCGTCCATTTTCAATACCAACTCCTTCGAGGGCAAAAAATGATAAATTCAAAATTTGGGACCTCTATCTTTCTCCTAGCTCCTGCAATCGTGTTTACATGCAAAGAGGGCGGACAGACGGACAGACGGATATTCAGCGACCCCAAAAACCCCCGAATGAGAATTATTTAGAGCTATTTCAGCGGAATTAGACAAAACACGATTCTCACTTATATTGGACTCTGGCATGGCAGTCAACCGATTCCGCCCATTTTCAATACCAACTCCTTCAAAGGCAAAAAAATTATAAATCCAAAATTTGGGACTTCTCCTAGCTCCTGCAATCGTGTTTACTAGCAAAGAGGGCGGACAGACGGTTATTCAGCGACCCCAAAAACCCCCGTATAAGAACTATTTAGAACTATTTCAGCGGAATTAGGTTACATATTTTACAAAACACGATTTCCACTTATATGGGACTCAGGCATGGCAGTCAACCGATTCCGCCCATTTTCAATACCAACTCCTTCGAGTGCAAAAAATGATAAATCCAAAATTTGGGACCTCTATCTTTCTCCTAGCTCCAGCAATCGTGTTAACAAGCAAAGATGGCGGACAGACGGATTTTCAGCGACCCCAAAAACCCCCGTATAAGAACTATTTAGAACTATTTCAGCGGAATTAGGTTACATATTTTACAAAACAAGATTTCCACTTATATGGGACTCAGGCATGGCAGTCAACCGATTCCGCCCATTTTCAATACCAACTCCTTCGAGGGCAAAAATGATAAATCCAAAATTTGGGACCTCTATCTTTCTCCTAGCTCCTGCAATCGTGTTTACAAGCAAAGAGGGCGGACAGACGGCCAGACGGATATTCAGCGAACAAAAAAACCCCCGAATAAGCATTATTTAGAACTATTTCAGCGGAATTAAACAAAACACGATTTTCACTTATATGGGACTCTGGAATGGCATCCAACCGATTCCGCCCATTTTCAATACCAACTCCTTCAAAGATAAATCCAAAATTTTGGGACCTCTATCTCTCTCCTAGCTCCTGCAATCGTGTTTAGAAGAAAAGAGGGCGGTCAAACGGACAGACATATATTCAGCGACCCCAAAAACCCCCGTATAAGAACTATTTAGAGCTATTTCAGCGGAATTAGGTTACATATTTTACAAAACACGATTTTCTCATGGCAGTCAACCGATTCCGCATATTTTCAATACCAACTCTTTCGAGGGCAAAAAAATGATAAAACCAAAATTTGGGACCTCTATCTTTCTCCTAGCTCCTGCAATCGTGTTTACATGCAAAGAGGGCGGACAGACGGACAGACGGATATTCAGCGACCCCAAAAACCCCCGAATGAGAATTATTTAGAGCTATTTCACTTATATGGGAGTCAGAATGGCAGTCAACCGATTCCGCCCATTTTCAATACCAACTCCTTCGAGGGCAAAAAATGATAAATCCAAAATTTGGGACCTCTATCTTTCTCCCACCTCATGCAATCGTGTTTACAAGCAAAGAGAGCGGACAGACGGACAGACGGATATTCAGCGACCCCAAAAACCCCCGAATGAGAATTATTTAGAGCTATTTCAGAGGAATTAGACAAAACACGATTTTCACTTATATGGGACTCTGGCATGGCAGTCAACCGATTCCGCCCATTTTCAATACCAACTCCTTCGAGGGCAAAAAAATGATAAATCCAAAATTTGTGACCTCTATCTTTCTCATAGCTCCTGCAATCGTGTTTACAAGCAAAGAGGGCGGACAGACGGATATTCATCGACCCCAAAAACGCCCGTATAAGAACTATTTAGAACTATTTCAGCGGAATTAGGTTACATATTTTACAAAACACGATTTCCACTTATATGGGACTCAGGCAGTCAACCGATTCCGCCCATTTTCAATACCAACTCCTTCGAGTGCAAAAAATGATAAATCCAAAATTTGGGACCTCTATCTTTCTCCTAGCTCCTGCAATCGTGTTAACAAGCAAAGAGGGCGGACAGACGGATTTTCAGCGACCCCAAAAACCCCCGTATAAGAGCTATTTAGAACTATTTCAGCGGAATTAGGTTACATATTTTACAAAACAAGATTTCCACTTATATGGGACTCAGGCATGGCAGTCAACCGATTCCGCCCATTTTCAATACCAACTCCTTCGAGGGCAAAAAATGATAAATCCAAAATTTGGGACCTCTATCTTTCTCCTAGCTCCTGCAATCGTGTTTACAAGCAAAGAGGGCGGACAAACGGACAAACGGATATTCAGCGATCCCAAAAACCCCCTTATAAGAACTATTTAGAACTATTTCAGCGGAAATAGGTTACATATTTTACAAAACACGATTTTCACTTATATGGGACTCAGGCATGGCAGTCAACCGATTCCGCCCATTTTCAATACCAACTCCTTCGAGGGCAAAAAAATGATAAATCCAAAATTTAGGACCTCTATCTTTCTCCTAGCTCCTGCAATCGTGTTAACAAGCAAAGAGGGCGGACAGACGGAAATTCAGCGACCCCAAAAACCCCCGAATAAGAATTATTTAGAACTATTTCAGCGGAATTAGACAAAACACAATTTTCACTTATATGGGACTCAGGCATGGCAGTCAACCGATTCCGCCCATTTTCAATACCAACTCCTTCGAGGCCAAAAAATGATAAATCCAAAATTTGGGACCTCTATTTTTTGTCCTAGCTCCTGCAATCGTGTTTGCAAGCAAAGAGGGCGGACAGACGGATATTCAGCGACCCCAAAAACCCCCGTATAAGAACTATTTAGAACTATTTCAGAGGAATTAGGTTACATATTTTACAAAACACGATTTTCACTTATATGGGACTCAGGCATGGCAGCCAACCGATTCCGCCCATTTTCAATACCAACTCCTTCAAGGGCCAACAAATGATAAATCCAAAATTTGGGACCTCTATCTTTCTCCTAGCTCCTGCAATAGTGTTTACATGCAAAGAGGGTGGACAGACGGACAGACGGATATTCAGCGACCCCAAAAACCCCCGAATGAGAATTATTTTGAGCTATTTCAGCGGAATTAGACAAAACACAATTTTCACTTATATGGGACTCTGGCATGGCAGTCAACCGATTCCGCCCATTTTCAATACCAACTCCTTCAAAGGCAAAAAAATGATAAATCAAAATTTGGGACCTCTATCTTTCTCCTAGCTCCTGCAATCGTGTTTAATAGCAAAGAGGGCGGACAGACGGATATTCAGCGACCCCAAAAACCCCCGTATAAGAACTATTTAGAACTATTTCAGCGGAATTAGGTTACATATTTTACAAAACACGATTTCCACTTATATGGAACTCAGGCATGTCAGTCAACCGATTCCGTCCATTTTCAATACCAACTCCTTCGAGGGCAAAAAATGATAAATTCAAAATTTGGGACCTCTATCTTTCTCCTAGCTCCTGCAATCGTGTTTACATGCAAAGAGGGCGGACAGACGGACAGACGGATATTCAGCGACCCCAAAAACCCCCGAATGAGAATTATTTAGAGCTATTTCAGCGGAATTAGACAAAACACGATTCTCACTTATATTGGACTCTGGCATGGCAGTCAACCGATTCCGCCCATTTTCAATACCAACTCCTTCAAAGGCAAAAAAATTATAAATCCAAAATTTGGGACTTCTCCTAGCTCCTGCAATCGTGTTTACTAGCAAAGAGGGCGGACAGACGGTTATTCAGCGACCCCAAAAACCCCCGTATAAGAACTATTTAGAACTATTTCAGCGGAATTAGGTTACATATTTTACAAAACACGATTTCCACTTATATGGGACTCAGGCATGGCAGTCAACCGATTCCGCCCATTTTCAATACCAACTCCTTCGAGTGCAAAAAATGATAAATCCAAAATTTGGGACCTCTATCTTTCTCCTAGCTCCAGCAATCGTGTTAACAAGCAAAGATGGCGGACAGACGGATTTTCAGCGACCCCAAAAACCCCCGTATAAGAACTATTTAGAACTATTTCAGCGGAATTAGGTTACATATTTTACAAAACAAGATTTCCACTTATATGGGACTCAGGCATGGCAGTCAACCGATTCCGCCCATTTTCAATACCAACTCCTTCGAGGGCAAAAATGATAAATCCAAAATTTGGGACCTCTATCTTTCTCCTAGCTCCTGCAATCGTGTTTACAAGCAAAGAGGGCGGACAGACGGCCAGACGGATATTCAGCGAACAAAAAAACCCCCGAATAAGCATTATTTAGAACTATTTCAGCGGAATTAAACAAAACACGATTTTCACTTATATGGGACTCTGGAATGGCATCCAACCGATTCCGCCCATTTTCAATACCAACTCCTTCAAAGATAAATCCAAAATTTTGGGACCTCTATCTCTCTCCTAGCTCCTGCAATCGTGTTTAGAAGAAAAGAGGGCGGTCAAACGGACAGACATATATTCAGCGACCCCAAAAACCCCCGTATAAGAACTATTTAGAGCTATTTCAGCGGAATTAGGTTACATATTTTACAAAACACGATTTTCTCATGGCAGTCAACCGATTCCGCATATTTTCAATACCAACTCTTTCGAGTGCAAAAAAATGATAAAACCAAAATTTGGGACCTCTATCTTTCTCCTAGCTCCTGCAATCGTGTTTACATGCAAAGAGGGCGGACAGACGGACAGACGGATATTCAGCGACCCCAAAAACCCCCGAATGAGAATTATTTAGAGCTATTTCACTTATATGGGAGTCAGAATGGCAGTCAACCGATTCCGCCCATTTTCAATACCAACTCCTTCGAGGGCAAAAAATGATAAATCCAAAATTTGGGACCTCTATCTTTCTCCCACCTCATGCAATCGTGTTTACAAGCAAAGAGAGCGGACAGACGGACAGACGGATATTCAGCGACCCCAAAAACCCCCGAATGAGAATTATTTAGAGCTATTTCAGAGGAATTAGACAAAACACGATTTTCACTTATATGGGACTCTGGCATGGCAGTCAACCGATTCCGCCCATTTTCAATACCAACTCCTTCGAGGGCAAAAAAATGATAAATCCAAAATTTGTGACCTCTATCTTTCTCATAGCTCCTGCAATCGTGTTTACAAGCAAAGAGGGCGGACAGACGGATATTCATCGACCCCAAAAACGCCCGTATAAGAACTATTTAGAACTATTTCAGCGGAATTAGGTTACATATTTTACAAAACACGATTTCCACTTATATGGGACTCAGGCAGTCAACCGATTCCGCCCATTTTCAATACCAACTCCTTCGAGTGCAAAAAATGATAAATCCAAAATTTGGGACCTCTATCTTTCTCCTAGCTCCTGCAATCGTGTTAACAAGCAAAGAGGGCGGACAGACGGATTTTCAGCGACCCCAAAAACCCCCGTATAAGAGCTATTTAGAACTATTTCAGCGGAATTAGGTTACATATTTTACAAAACAAGATTTCCACTTATATGGGACTCAGGCATGGCAGTCAACCGATTCCGCCCATTTTCAATACCAACTCCTTCGAGGGCAAAAAATGATAAATCCAAAATTTGGGACCTCTATCTTTCTCCTAGCTCCTGCAATCGTGTTTACAAGCAAAGAGGGCGGACAAACGGACAAACGGATATTCAGCGATCCCAAAAACCCCCTTATAAGAACTATTTAGAACTATTTCAGCGGAATTAGGTTACATATTTTACAAAACACGATTTTCACTTATATGGGACTCAGGCATGGCAGTCAACCGATTCCGCCCATTTTCAATACCAACTCCTTCGAGGGCAAAAAAATGATAAATCCAAAATTTAGGACCTCTATCTTTCTCCTAGCTCCTGCAATCGTGTTAACAAGCAAAGAGGGCGGACAGACGGAAATTCAGCGACCCCAAAAACCCCCGAATAAGAATTATTTAGAACTATTTCAGCGGAATTAGACAAAACACAATTTTCACTTATATGGGACTCAGGCATGGCAGTCAACCGATTCCGCCCATTTTCAATACCAACTCCTTCGAGGCCAAAAAATGATAAATCCAAAATTTGGGACCTCTATTTTTTGTCCTAGCTCCTGCAATCGTGTTTGCAAGCAAAGAGGGCGGACAGACGGATATTCAGCGACCCCAAAAACCCCCGTATAAGAACTATTTAGAACTATTTCAGAGGAATTAGGTTACATATTTTACAAAACACGATTTTCACTTATATGGGACTCAGGCATGGCAGCCAACCGATTCCGCCCATTTTCAATACCAACTCCTTCAAGGGCCAACAAATGATAAATCCAAAATTTGGGACCTCTATCTTTCTCCTAGCTCCTGCAATAGTGTTTACATGCAAAGAGGGTGGACAGACGGACAGACGGATATTCAGCGACCCCAAAAACCCCCGAATGAGAATTATTTTGAGCTATTTCAGCGGAATTAGACAAAACACAATTTTCACTTATATGGGACTCTGGCATGGCAGTCAACCGATTCCGCCCATTTTCAATACCAACTCCTTCAAAGGCAAAAAAATGATAAATCAAAATTTGGGACTTCTCCTAGCTCCTGCAATCGTGTTTAATAGCAAAGAGGGCGGACAGACGGATATTCAGCGACCCCAAAAACCCCCGTATAAGAACTATTTAGAACTATTTCAGCGGAATTAGGTTACATATTTTACAAAACACGATTTCCACTTATATGGAACTCAGGCATGGCAGTCAACCGATTCCGCCCATTTTCAATACCAACTCCTTCGAGTGCAAAAAATGAGAAATCCAAAATTTGGGAACTCTATCTTTCTCCTAGCTCCTGCAATCGTGTTAACAAGCAAAGAGGGCGGACAGACGGATTTTCAGCGACCCCAAAAACCCCCGTATAAGAACTATTTAGAACTATTTCAGCGGAATTAGGTTACATAATTTACAAAACAAGATTTCCACTTATATGGGACTCAGGCATGGCAGTCAACCGATTCCGCCCATTTTCAATACCAACTCCTTCGAGGGCAAAAAATGATAAATCCAAAATTTGGGACCTCTATCTTTCTCCTAGCTCCTGCAATCGTGTTTGCAAGCAAAGATGGCGGACAGACGGATAGACGGATATTCAGCGACCCCAAAAACCCCCGAATAAGAATTATTTAGAACTATTTCAGCGGAATTAGACAAAACACAATTTTCACTTATATGGGACTCAGTAATGGCAGTCAACCGATTCCGCCCATTTTCAATACCAACTCCTTCGAGGGCAAAAAATGATAAATCCAAAATTTGGGACCTCTATTTTTTGTCCTAGCTCCTGCAATCGTGTTTGCAAGCAAAGAGGGCGGACAGACGGATATTCAGCGACCCCAAAAACCCCCGTATAAGAACTATTTAGAACTATTTCAGCGGAATTAGGTTACATATTTTACAAAACACGATTTTCACTTATATGGGACTCAGGCATGGCAGCCAACCGATTCCGCCCATTTTCAAAACCAACTCCTTCGAGGGCAAACAAATGATAAATCCAAAATTTGGGACCACTATCATTCTGCTACCTCCTGCAATCGTGTTTACAAGCAAAGAGGGCGGACAGACGGATATTCAGCGACCCCAAAAACCCCCGAATAAGAATTATTTAGAACTATTTCAGCGGAATTAGGTTACATATTTTACAAAAACACGATTTTCACTTATATGGGACTTAGGCATGGCAGTCAACCGATTCCGCCCATTTTCAATACCAACTCCTTCAAGGGCCAACAAATGATAAATCCAAAATTTGGGACCTCTATCTTTCTCCTAGCTCCTGCAATAGTGTTTACATGCAAAGAGGGTGGACAGACGGACAGACGGATATTCAGCGACCCCAAAAACCCCCGAATGAGAATTATTTAGAGCTATTTCAGCGGAATTAGACAAAACACAATTTACACTTATATGGCAGTCAACCGATTCCGCCCATTTTCAATACCAACTCCTTCAAAGGCAAAAAAATGATAAATCAAAATTTGGGACTTCTCCTAGCTCCTGCAATCGTGTTTACTAGCAAAGAGGGCGGACAGACGGATATTCAGCGACCCCAAATACCCCCGTATAAGAACTATTTAGAACTATTTCAGCGGAATTAGGTTACATATTTTACAAAACACGATTTCAACTTATATGGAACTCAGGCATGGCAGTCAACCGATTCCGCCCATTTTCAATACCAACTCCTTCGAGTGCAAAAAATGAGAAATCCAAAATTTGGGACCTCTATCTTTCTCCTAGCTCCTGCAATCGTGTTAACAAGCAAAGAGGGCGGACAGACGGATTTTCAGCGACCCCAAAAACCCCCGTATAAGAACTATTTAGAACTATTTCAGCGGAATTAGGTTACATAATTTACAAAACAAGATTTCCACTTATATGGGACTCAGGCATGGCAGTCAACCGATTCCGCCCATTTTCAATACCAACTCCTTCGAGGGCAAAAAATGATAAATCCAAAATTTGGGACCTCTATCTTTCTCCTAGCTCCTGCAATCGTGTTTACAAGCAAAGAGGGCGGACAGACGGACAGACGGATATTCAGCGACCCCAAAAACCCCCGAATAAGAATTATTTAGAACTATTTCAGCGGAATTAGACAAAACACAATTTTCACTTATATGGGACTCAGGCATGTCAGTCAACCGATTCCGTCCATTTTCAATACCAACTCCTTCGAGGGCAAAAAATGA
This sequence comes from Heteromyza rotundicornis, assembly GCA_951394025.1. Lineage (NCBI taxonomy): Eukaryota > Metazoa > Arthropoda > Insecta > Diptera > Heleomyzidae > Heteromyza > Heteromyza rotundicornis. Next base: position 31,240,015 of record OX596012.1, read on the forward strand.
TAAATTCAAAATTTGGGACCTCTATCTTTCTCCTAGCTCCTGCAATCGTGTTTACATGCAAAGAGGGCGGACAGACGGACAGACGGATATTCAGCGACCCCAAAAACCCCCGAATGAGAATTATTTAGAGCTATTTCAGCGGAATTAGACAAAACACGATTCTCACTTATATTGGACTCTGGCATGGCAGTCAACCGATTCCGCCCATTTTCAATACCAACTCCTTCAAAGGCAAAAAAATTATAAATCCAAAATTTGGGACTTCTCCTAGCTCCTGCAATCGTGTTTACTAGCAAAGAGGGCGGACAGACGGTTATTCAGCGACCCCAAAAACCCCCGTATAAGAACTATTTAGAACTATTTCAGCGGAATTAGGTTACATATTTTACAAAACACGATTTCCACTTATATGGGACTCAGGCATGGCAGTCAACCGATTCCGCCCATTTTCAATACCAACTCCTTCGAGTGCAAAAAATGATAAATCCAAAATTTGGGACCTCTATCTTTCTCCTAGCTCCAGCAATCGTGTTAACAAGCAAAGATGGCGGACAGACGGATTTTCAGCGACCCCAAAAACCCCCGTATAAGAACTATTTAGAACTATTTCAGCGGAATTAGGTTACATATTTTACAAAACAAGATTTCCACTTATATGGGACTCAGGCATGGCAGTCAACCGATTCCGCCCATTTTCAATACCAACTCCTTCGAGGGCAAAAAATGATAAATCCAAAATTTGGGACCTCTATCTTTCTCCTAGCTCCTGCAATCGTGTTTACAAGCAAAGAGGGCGGACAGACGGATATTCATCGACCCCAAAAACGCCCGTATAAGAGCTATTTAGAACTATTTCAGCGGAATTAGGTTACATATTTTACAAAACAAGATTTCCACTTATATGGGACTCAGGCATGGCAGTCAACCGATTCCGCCCATTTTCAATACCAACTCCTTCGAGGGCAAAAAATGATAAATCCAAAATTTGGGACCTCTATCTTTCTCCTAGCTCCTGCAATCGTGTTTACAAGCAAAGAGGGCGGACAGACGGATATTCATCGACCCCAAAAACGCCCGTATAAGAGCTATTTAGAACTATTTCAGCGGAATTAGGTTACATATTTTACAAAACAAGATTTCCACTTATATGGGACTCAGGCATGGCAGTCAACCGATTCCGCCCATTTTCAATACCAACTCCTTCGAGGGCAAAAAATGATAAATCCAAAATTTGGGACCTCTATCTTTCTCCTAGCTCCTGCAATCGTGTTAACAAGCAAAGAGGGCTGACAGACGGAAATTCAGCGACCCCAAAAACCCCCGAATAAGAATTATTTAGAACTATTTCAGCGGAATTAGACAAAACACAATTTTCACTTATATGGGACTCAGGCATGGCAGTCAACCGATTCCGCCCATTTTCAATACCAACTCCTTCGAGGCCAAAAAATGATAAATCCAAAATTTGGGACCTCTATTTTTTGTCCTAGCTCCTGCAATCGTGTTTGCAAGCAAAGAGGGCGGTCCAACTCCTTCGAGGGCAAACAAATGATAAATCCAAAATTTGGGACCACTATCATTCTGCTACCTCCTGCAATCGTGTTTACAAGCAAAGAGGGCGGACAGACGGATATTCAGCGACCCCAAAAACCCCAGAATAAGAATTATTTAGAACTATTTCAGCGGAATTAGGTTACATATTTTACAAAAACACGATTTTCACTTATATGGGACTTAGGCATGGCAGTCAACCGATTCCGCCCATTTTCAATACCAACTCCTTCAAGGGCCAACAAATGATAAATCCAAAATTTGGGACCTCTATCTTTCTCCTAGCTCCTGCAATAGTGGTTACATGCAAAGAGGGTGGACAGACGGACAGACGGATATTCAGCGACCCCAAAAACCCCCGAATGAGAATTATTTAGAGCTATTTCAGCGGAATTAGACAAAACACAATTTTCACTTATATGGGACTCTGGCATGGCAGTCAACCGATTCCGCCCATTTTCAATACCAACTCCTTCAAAGGCAAAAAAATGATAAATCAAAATTTGGGACTTCTCCTAGCTCCTGCAATCGTGTTTACTAGCAAAGAGGGCGGACAGACGGATATTCAGCGACCCCAAAAACCCCCGTATAAGAACTATTTAGAACTATTTCAGCGGAATTAGGTTACATATTTTACAAAACACGATTTCCACTTATATGGAACTCAGGCATGGCAGTCAACCGATTCCGCCCATTTTCAATACCAACTCCTTCGAGTGCAAAAAATGAGAAATCCAAAATTTGGGAACTCTATCTTTCTCCTAGCTCCTGCAATCGTGTTAACAAGCAAAGAGGGCGGACAGACGGATTTTCAGCGACCCCAAAAACCCCCGTATAAGAACTATTTAGAACTATTTCAGCGGAATTAGGTTACATAATTTACAAAACAAGATTTCCACTTATATGGGACTCAGGCATGGCAGTCAACCGATTCCGCCCATTTTCAATACCAACTCCTTCGAGGGCAAAAAATGATAAATCCAAAATTTTTGACCTCTATCTTTCTCCTAGCTCCTGCAATCGTGTTTACAAGCTAAGAGGGCGGACAGACGGATAGACGGATATTCAGCGACCCCAAAAACCCCCGAATAAGAATTATTTAGAACTATTTCAGCGGAATTAGACAAAACACAATTTTCACTTATATGGGACTCAGTAATGGCAGTCAACCGATTCCGCCCATTTTCAATACCAACTCCTTCGAGGCCAAAAAATGATAAATCCAAAATTTGGGACCTCTATTTTTTGTCCTAGCTCCTGCAATCGTGTTTGCAAGCAAAGAGGGCGGACAGACGGATATTCAGCGACCCCAAAAACCCCCGTATAAGAACTATTTAGAACTATTTCAGCGGAATTAGGTTACATATTTTACAAAACACGATTTTCACTTATATGGGACTCAGGCAAGGCAGCCAACCGATTCCGCCCATTTTCAAAACCAACTCCTTCGAGGGCAAACAAATGATAAATCCAAAATTTGGGACCACTATCATTCTGCTACCTCCTGCAATCGTGTTTACAAGCAAAGAGGGCGGACAGACGGATATTCATCGACCCCAAAAACGCCCGTATAAGAGCTATTTAGAACTATTTCAGCGGAATTAGGTTACATATTTTACAAAACAAGATTTCCACTTATATGGGACTCAGGCATGGCAGTCAACCGATTCCGCCCATTTTCAATACCAACTCCTTCGAGGGCAAAAAATGATAAATCCAAAATTTGGGACCTCTATCTTTCTCCTAGCTCCTGCAATCGTGTTTACAAGCAAAGAGGGCGGACAGACGGATATTCATCGACCCCAAAAACGCCCGTATAAGAGCTATTTAGAACTATTTCAGCGGAATTAGGTTACATATTTTACAAAACAAGATTTCCACTTATATGGGACTCAGGCATGGCAGTCAACCGATTCCGCCCATTTTCAATACCAACTCCTTCGAGGGCAAAAAATGATAAATCCAAAATTTGGGACCTCTATCTTTCTCCTAGCTCCTGCAATCGTGTTAACAAGCAAAGAGGGCTGACAGACGGAAATTCAGCGACCCCAAAAACCCCCGAATAAGAATTATTTAGAACTATTTCAGCGGAATTAGACAAAACACAATTTTCACTTATATGGGACTCAGGCATGGCAGTCAACCGATTCCGCCCATTTTCAATACCAACTCCTTCGAGGCCAAAAAATGATAAATCCAAAATTTGGGACCTCTATTTTTTGTCCTAGCTCCTGCAATCGTGTTTGCAAGCAAAGAGGGCGGTCCAACTCCTTCGAGGGCAAACAAATGATAAATCCAAAATTTGGGACCACTATCATTCTGCTACCTCCTGCAATCGTGTTTACAAGCAAAGAGGGCGGACAGACGGATATTCAGCGACCCCAAAAACCCCAGAATAAGAATTATTTAGAACTATTTCAGCGGAATTAGGTTACATATTTTACAAAAACACGATTTTCACTTATATGGGACTTAGTCATGGCAGTCAACCGATTCCGCCCATTTTCAATACCAACTCCTTCAAGGGCCAACAAATGATAAATCCAAAATTTGGGACCTCTATCTTTCTCCTAGCTCCTGCAATAGTGGTTACATGCAAAGAGGGTGGACAGACGGACAGACGGATATTCAGCGACCCCAAAAACCCCCGAATGAGAATTATTTAGAGCTATTTCAGCGGAATTAGACAAAACACAATTTTCACTTATATGGGACTCTGGCATGGCAGTCAACCGATTCCGCCCATTTTCAATACCAACTCCTTCAAAGGCAAAAAAATGATAAATCAAAATTTGGGACTTCTCCTAGCTCCTGCAATCGTGTTTACTAGCAAAGAGGGCGGACAGACGGATATTCAGCGACCCCAAAAACCCCCGTATAAGAACTATTTAGAACTATTTCAGCGGAATTAGGTTACATATTTTACAAAACACGATTTCCACTTATATGGAACTCAGGCATGGCAGTCAACCGATTCCGCCCATTTTCAATACCAACTCCTTCGAGTGCAAAAAATGAGAAATCCAAAATTTGGGAACTCTATCTTTCTCCTAGCTCCTGCAATCGTGTTAACAAGCAAAGAGGGCGGACAGACGGATTTTCAGCGACCCCAAAAACCCCCGTATAAGAACTATTTAGAACTATTTCAGCGGAATTAGGTTACATAATTTACAAAACAAGATTTCCACTTATATGGGACTCAGGCATGGCAGTCAACCGATTCCGCCCATTTTCAATACCAACTCCTTCGAGGGCAAAAAATGATAAATCCAAAATTTTTGACCTCTATCTTTCTCCTAGCTCCTGCAATCGTGTTTACAAGCAAAGAGGGCGGACAGACGGATAGACGGATATTCAGCGACCCCAAAAACCCCCGAATAAGAATTATTTAGAACTATTTCAGCGGAATTAGACAAAACACAATTTTCACTTATATGGGACTCAGTAATGGCAGTCAACCGATTCCGCCCATTTTCAATACCAACTCCTTCGAGGCCAAAAAATGATAAATCCAAAATTTGGGACCTCTATTTTTTGTCCTAGCTCCTGCAATCGTGTTTGCAAGCAAAGAGGGCGGACAGACGGATATTCAGCGACCCCAAAAACCCCCGTATAAGAACTATTTAGAACTATTTCAGCGGAATTAGGTTACATATTTTACAAAACACGATTTTCACTTATATGGGACTCAGGCAAGGCAGCCAACCGATTCCGCCCATTTTCAAAACCAACTCCTTCGAGGGCAAACAAATGATAAATCCAAAATTTGGGACCACTATCATTCTGCTACCTCCTGCAATCGTGTTTACAAGCAAAGAGGGCGGACAGACGGATATTCAGCGACCCCAAAAACCCCCGAATAAGAATTATTTAGAACTATTTCAGCGGAATTAGGTTACATATTTTACAAAAACACGATTTTCACTTATATGGGACTTAGGCATGGCAGTCAACCGATTCCGCCCATTTTCAATACCAACTCCTTCAAGGGCCAACAAATGATAAATCCAAAATTTGGGACCTCTATATTTCTCCTAGCTCCTGCAATAGTGTTTACATGCAAAGAGGGTGGACAGACGGACAGACGGATATTCAGCGACCCCAAAAACCCCCGAATGAGAATTATTTAGAGCTATTTCAGCGGAATTAGACAAAACACAATTTTCACTTATATGGGACTCTGGCATGGCAGTCAACCGATTCCGCCCATTTTCAATACCAACTCCTTCAAAGGCAAAAAAATGATAAATCAAAATTTGGGACTTCTCCTAGCTCCTGCAATCGTGTTTACTAGCAAAGAGGGCGGACAGACGGATATTCAGCGACCCCAAATACCCCCGTATAAGAACTATTTAGAACTATTTCAGCGGAATTAGGTTACATATTTTACAAAACACGATTTCAACTTATATGGAACTCAGGCAGGGCAGTCAACCGATTCCGCCCATTTTCAATACCAACTCCTTCGAGTGCAAAAAATGAGAAATCCAAAATTTGGGACCTCTATCTTTCTCCTAGCTCCTGCAATCGTGTTAACAAGCAAAGAGGGCGGACAGACGGATTTTCAGCGACCCCAAAAACCCCCGTATAAGAACTATTTAGAACTATTTCAGCGGAATTAGGTTACATAATTTACAAAACAAGATTTCCACTTATATGGGACTCAGGCATGGCAGTCAACCGATTCCGCCCATTTTCAATACCAACTCCTTCGAGGGCAAAAATGATAAATCCAAAATTTGGGACCTCTATCTTTCTCCTAGCTCCTGCAATCGTGTTTACAAGCAAAGAGGGCGGACAGACGGACAGACGGATATTCAGCGACCCCAAAAACCCCCGAATGAGAATTATTTAGAGCTATTTCAGCGGAATTAGACAAAACACGATTCTCACTTATATGGGACTCTGGCATGGCAGTCAACCGATTCCGCCCATTTTCAATACCAACTCCTTCAAAGGCAAAAAAATTATAAATCCAAAATTTGGGACTTCTCCTAGCTCCTGCAATCGTGTTTACTAGCAAAGAGGGCGGACAGACGGTTATTCAGCGACCCCAAAAACCCCCGTAAAAGAACTATTTAGAACTATTTCAGCGGAATTAGGTTACATATTTTACAAAACACGATTTCCACTTATATGGGACTCAGGCATGGCAGTCAACCGATTCCGCCCATTTTCAATACCAACTCCTTCGAGGGCAAAAAATGATAAATCCAAAATTTGGGACCTCTCTCTTTCTCCTAGCTCCAGCAATCGTGTTAACAAGCAAAGATGGCGGACAGACGGATTTTCAGCGACCCCAAAAACCCCCGTATAAGAACTATTTAGAACTATTTCAGCGGAATTAGGTTACATATTTTACAAAACAAGATTTCCACTTATATGGGACTCAGGCATGGCAGTCAACCGATTCCGCCCATTTTCAATACCAACTCCTTCGAGGGCAAAAAATGATAAATCCAAAATTTGGGACCTCTATCTTTCTCCTAGCTCCTGCAATCGTGTTTACAAGCAAAGAGGGCGGACAGACGGACAGACGGATATTCAGCGAACAAAAAAACCCCCGAATAAGCATTATTTAGAACTATTTCAGCGGAATTAAACAAAACACGATTTTCACTTATATGGGACTCTGGAATGGCAGCCAACCGATTCCGCCCATTTTCAATACCAACTCCTTCAAAGATAAATCCAAAATTTTGGGACCTCTATCTCTCTCCTAGCTCCTGCAATCGTGTTTAGAAGAAAAGAGGGCGGTCAAACGGACAGACATATATTCAGCGACCCCAAAAACCTCCGTATAAGAACTATTTAGAGCTATTTCAGCGGAATTAGGTTACATATTTTACAAAACACGATTTTCTCATGGCAGTCAACCGATTCCGCATATTTTCAATACCAACTCTTTCGAGGGCAAAAAAATGATAAAACCAAAATTTGGGACCTCTATCTTTCTCCTAGCTCCTGCAATCGTGTTTACATGCAAAGAGGGCGGACAGACGGACAGACGGATATTCAGCGACCCCAAAAACCCCCGAATGAGAATTATTTAGAGCTATTTCACTTATATGGGACTCAGAATGGCAGTCAACCGATTCCGCCCATTTTCAATACCAACTCCTTCGAGGGCAAAAAATGATAAATCCAAAATTTGGGACCTCTATCTTTCTCCCACCTCATGCAATCGTGTTTACAAGCAAAGAGAGCGGACAGACGGACAGACGGATATTCAGCGACCCCAAAAACCCCCGAATGAGAATTATTTAGAGCTATTTCAGAGGAATTAGACAAAACACGATTTTCACTTATATGGGACTCAGGCATGGCAGTCAACCGATTCCGCCCATTTTCAATACCAACTCCTTCGAGGGCAAAAAAATGATAAATCCAAAATTTGTGACCTCTATCTTTCTCATAGCTCCTGCAATCGTGTTTACAAGCAAAGAGGGCGGACAGACGGATATTCATCGACCCCAAAAACCCCCGTATAAGAATTATTTAGAACTATTTCAGCGGAATTAGTTTAGATATTTTACAAAACACGATTTTCACTTATATGGGACTCAGGCATGGCAGTCAACCGATTCCGCCCATTTTCAATACCAACTCCTTCGAGGGCAAAAAAATTATAAATCAAAAATTTGGGACCTCCATCGTTCTCCTAGCTCCTGCAATCGTGTTTACAAGCAAAGAGGGCGGACAGACGGACAGACGGATATTCAGTGACCAAAAAAACCCCCGAAAAAGAATTATTTAGAACTATTTCAGCGGAATTAGGTTACATATTTTACAAAACACGATTTTCACTTATATGGGACTCAGGCATGGCAGTCAACCGATTCCGCCCATTTTCAATACCAACTCCTTCGAGGGCCAAAAAATGATAAATCCAAAATTTGGGACCTCTATATTTCTCCTAGCTCCTGCAATTGTGTTTACAACCGGAGAGGGCGGACAGACGGACAGACGGATATTCAGCGACCCCAAAAACCCCCTATAAGAATTATTTAGAACTATTTCAGCGGAATTAGTTTAGATATTTTACAGAACAAGATTGTCACTTATATGGGACTCAGGCATGGCAGTCAACCGATTACGCCCATTTTCAATACCAACTCCTTTGAGGGCCACAAAATGATAAATCCAAAATTTGGGACCTCTATCTTTCTCCTAGCTCCTGCAATCGTGTTTACAAGCAAAGAGGGCGGACAAACGGACAGACGGGTATTCAGCGACCAAAAAAAACCCCGAATAAGAATTATTTAGAACTATTTCAGCTTACATATTTCACAAAACTCGATTTTCACTTATATGGGACTCAGCCATGGCAGTCAACCGATTCCGCCCATTTTCAATACCAACTCCTTCGAGGGCAAAAAATTATAAATTCAAATTTCGGACCTCTATCTTTCTCCTAGCTCCTGCAATCGTGTTTACAAGCAAAGAGGGAGGACAGACAGATATTCAGCGACCCCAAAAACCCCCGTATAAGAACTATTTAGAACTATTTCAGCGGAATTAGGTTACATATTTTACAAAACACGATTTTCACTTATATGGGACTCAGGCATGGCAGTCAACCGATTCCGCCCATTTTCAATACCAACTCCTTCGAGGGCAAAAAAATGATAAATCCAAAATTTGTGAACTCTATCTTTCTCATAGCTCCTGCAATCGTGTTTACAAGCAAAGAGGGCGGACAGACGGATATTCATCGACCCCAAAAACCCCCGTATAAGAATTATTTTGAACTATTTCAGCGGAATTAGTTTAAATATTTTACAAAACAAGATTTTCACTTATATGGGACTCAGGCATGGCAGTCAACCGATTCCGCCCATTTTCAATACCAACTCCTTCGAGGGCAAAAAAATTATAAATCAAAAATTTGGGACCTCCATCGTTCTCCTAGCTCCTGCAATCGTGTTTACAAGCAAAGAGGGCGGACAGACGGATATTCATCGACCCCAAAAACCCCCGAATAAGAATTATTTAGAACTATTTCAGAGGAATTAGGTTACATATTTTACAAAACACGATTTTCACTTATATGGGACTCTGGAATGGCAGTCAACCGATTCCGCCCATTTTCAATACCAACTCGTTCGAGGGCAAAAAATGATAAATCCATAATTTGGGACCTCTATCTTTCACCTAACTCCTGCAATCGTGTTTACAAGCAAAGAGGGCGGACAGACGGACAGTCGGATATTCAGCGACCCCAAAAACCCCCGTATAAGAACTATTTAGGACTATTTCAGCGGAATTAGGTTACATATTTTACAAAACACGATTTTCACTTATATGGGAATCAGGCATGGCAATCAACCGATTCCACCCATTTTCAATACCAACTCCTTCGAGGGCAAAAAAATGATAAATCCAAAATTTCGGACCTCTATCTTTCTCCTAGCTCCTGGAATCGTGTTTACAAGCAAAGAGGGCGGACAGACGGATATTCAGTGACCAAAAAAACCACCGAAAAAGAATTATTTTGAACTATTTCAGCGGAATTAGGTTACATATTTTACAAAACACGATTTTCACTTATATGGGACTCAGGCATGGCAGTCAACCGATTCCGCCCATTTTCAATACCAACTCCTTCGAGGGCAATAAAATGATAAATCCAAAATTTGGGACCTCTATCTTTCTCCTAGCTCCTGCAATCGTGTTTACAAGCAAAGAGGGCGGACCGACGGATATTCAGCGCCCCCAAAAACCCCCGTATAAGAACTATTTAGAACTATTTCAGCGGAATTAGGTTACGTATTTTACAAAACACGATTTTCACTTATATGGGACTCAGGCATGGCAGTCAACCGATTCCGCCCATTTTCAATACCAACTCCTTCGGTGGCAAAAAAATGATAAATCCAAAATTTGGGACCTCTAACTTTCTCATTGCTTTTGCAATCGTGTTTACAAGCAAAGAGGGCGGACAGACGGATATTCAGCGACCCCAAAAACCCCAGTATGAGAACTATTTAGAACTTTTTCAGCGGAATTAGGTTACACGATTTTCACTTATATGTCTCTCAGGCATGGCAGTCAACCGATTCTGCCCATTTTCAATACCAACTCCTTCGAGGGCAAAAAAATGATAAATCCAAAATTTGGGACCTCTATATTCAGCGACCCCAAAAACCCCCGAATAAGAATTATTTAGAACTATTTCAGCGGAATTAGGTTACATATTTTACAAAACACGATTTTCACTTATATGGGACTCAGGCGTGGCAGTCGACCGATTCCGCCCATTTTCAATACCAACTCCTTCGAGGGCAAAAAAATGATAAATCCAAAATTTGGGACCTCTATCTTTCTCATAGCTCCTGCAATCGTGTTTACAAGCAAAGAGGGAGGACAGACGGATATTCAGCGACCCCAAAAACCCCCGTATAAGAACTATTTAGAACTATTTCAGCGGAATTAGGTTACATATTTTACAAAACACGATTTTCACTTATATGGGACTCAGGCATGACAGTCAACCGATTCCGCCCATTTTCAATACCAACTCCTTCGAGGGCAAAAAAATGATAAATCCAAAATTTGTGAACTCTATCTTTCTCATAGCTCCTGCAATCGTGTTTACAAGCAAAGAGGGCGGACAGACGGATATTCATCGACCCCAAAAACCCCCGTATAAGAATTATTTTGAACTATTTCAGCGGAATTAGTTTAAATATTTTACAAAACAAGATTTTCACTTATATGGGACTCAGGCATGGCAGTCAACCGATTCCGCCCATTTTCAATACCAACTCCTTCGAGGGCAAAAAAATTATAAATCAAAAATTTGGGACCTCCATCGTTCTCCTAGCTCCTGCAATCGTGTTTACAAGCAAAGAGGGCGGACAGACGGATATTCATCGACCCCAAAAACCCCCGAATAAGAATTATTTAGAACTATTTCAGAGGAATTAGGTTACATATTTTACAAAACACGATTTTCACTTATATGGGACTCTGGAATGGCAGTCAACCGATTCCGCCCATTTTCAATACCAACTCGTTCGAGGGCAAAAAATGATAAATCCATAATTTGGGACCTCTATCTTTCACCTAACTCCTGCAATCGTGTTTACAAGCAAAGAGGGCGGACAGACGGACAGTCGGATATTCAGCGACCCCAAAAACCCCCGTATAAGAACTATTTAGGACTATTTCAGCGGAATTAGGTTACATATTTTACAGAACACGATTTTCACTTATATGGGAATCAGGCATGGCAATCAACCGATTCCACCCATTTTCAATACCAACTCCTTCGAGGGCAAAAAAATGATAAATCCAAAATTTGTGAACTCTATCTTTCTCATAGCTCCTGCAATCGTGTTTACAAGCAAAGAGGGCGGACAGACGGATATTCATCGACCCCAAAAACCCCCGTATAAGAATTATTTTGAACTATTTCAGCGGAATTAGTTTAAATATTTTACAAAACAAGATTTTCACTTATATGGGACTCAGGCATGGCAGTCAACCGATTCCGCCCATTTTCAATACCAACTCCTTCGAGGGCAAAAAAATTATAAATCAAAAATTTGGGACCTCCATCGTTCTCCTAGCTCCTGCAATCGTGTTTACAAGCAAAGAGGGCGGACAGACGGATATTCATCGACCCCAAAAACCCCCGAATAAGAATTATTTAGAACTATTTCAGAGGAATTAGGTTACATATTTTACAAAACACGATTTTCACTTATATGGGACTCTGGAATGGCAGTCAACCGATTCCGCCCATTTTCAATACCAACTCGTTCGAGGGCAAAAAATGATAAATCCATAATTTGGGACCTCTATCTTTCACCTAACTCCTGCAATCGTGTTTACAAGCAAAGAGGGCGGACAGACGGACAGTCGGATATTCAGCGACCCCAAAAACCCCCGTATAAGAACTATTTAGGACTATTTCAGCGGAATTAGGTTACATATTTTACAGAACACGATTTTCACTTATATGGGAATCAGGCATGGCAATCAACCGATTCCACCCATTTTCAATACCAACTCCTTCGAGGGCAAAAAAATGATAAATCCAAAATTTCGGACCTCTATCTTTCTCCTAGCTCCTGCAATCGTGTTTACAAGCAAAGAGGGCGGACAGACGGATATTCAGTGACCAAAAAAACCACCGAAAAAGAATTATTTTGAACTATTTCAGCGGAATTAGGTTACATATTTTACAAAACACGATTTTCACTTATATGGGACTCAGGCATGGCAGTCAACCGATTCCGCCCATTTTCAATACCAACTCCTTCGAGGGCAATAAAATGATAAATCCAAATTTTGGGACCTCTATCTTTCTCCTAGCTCCTGCAATCGTGTTTACAAGCAAAGAGGGCGGACCGACGGATATTCAGCGCCCCCAAAAACCCCCGTATAAGAACTATTTAGAACTATTTCAGCGGAATTAGGTTACGTATTTTACAAAACACGATTTTCACTTATATGGGACTCAGGCATGGCAGTCAACCGATTCCGCCCATTTTCAATACCAACTCCTTCGGTGGCAAAAAAATGATAAATCCAAAATTTGGGACCTCTAACTTTCTCATTGCTTTTGCAATCGTGTTTACAAGCAAAGAGGGCGGACAGACGGATATTCAGCGACCCCAAAAACCCCAGTATGAGAACTATTTAGAACTTTTTCAGCGGAATTAGGTTACACGATTTTCACTTATATGTCTCTCAGGCATGGCAGTCAACCGATTCTGCCCATTTTCAATACCAACTCCTTCGAGGGCAAAAAAATGATAAATCCAAAATTTGGGACCTCTATATTCAGCGACCCCAAAAACCCCCGAATAAGAATTATTTAGAACTATTTCAGCGGAATTAGGTTACATATTTTACAAAACACGATTTTCACTTATATGGGACTCAGGCGTGGCAGTCGACCGATTCCGCCCATTTTCAATACCAACTCCTTCGAGGGCAAAAAAATGATAAATCCAAAATTTGGGACCTCTATCTTTCTCATAGCTCCTGCAATCGTGTTTACAAGCAAAGAGGGCGGACAGACGCACAGACGGATATTTTGCGACCCCAAAAACCCCCGAATAAGAATTATTTAGAACTATTTCAGAGGAATTAGGTTACATTTTTTACAAAACACGATTTTCACTTATATGGGACTCAGGCATGGCAGTCAACCGATTCCGCCCATTTTCAATACCAACTCCTTCGAGGGCCAAAAAATGATAAATCCAAAATTTGGGACCTCTATCTTTCTCCTAGCTCCTGCAATCGTGTTTACAAGCAAAGAGGGCGGACCGACGGATATTCAGCGCCCCCAAAAACCCCCGTATAAGAACTATTTAGAACTATTTCAGCAGAATTAGGTTACGTATTTTACAAAACACGATTTTCACTTATATGGGACTCAGGCATGACAGTCAACCGATTCCGCCCATTTTCAATACCAACTCCTTCGGTTTCAAAAAAGTGATAAATCAAAAATTTGGGACCTCTAACTTTCTCATTGCTTTTGCAATCGTGTTTACAAGCAAAGAGGGCGGACAGACGGATATTCAGCGACCCCAAAAACCCCCGTATGAGAACTATTTAGAACTATTTCAGCGGAATTAGGTTACACGATTTTCACTTATATGTCTCTCAGGCATGGCAGTCAACCGATTCCGCCCATTTTCAATACCAACTCGTTCGAGGGCAAAAAATGATAAATCCATAATTTGGGACCTCTATCTTTCACCTAACTCCTGCAATCGTGTTTACAAGCAAAGAGGGCGGACAGACGGATATTCAGCGACCAAAAAAACCCCCGTATGAGAACTATTTAGAACTATTTCAGCGGAATTAGGTTACGTATTTTACAAAACACGATTTTCACTTATATGGGACTCAGGCATGGCAGTCAACCGATTCCGCCCATTTTCAATACCAACTCCTTCGAGAGCAAAAAAATGATAAATCCAAAATTTGGGACCTCTATCTTTCTCCTAGCTCCTGCAATCGTGTTTACAAGCAAAGAGGGCGGACCGACGGATATTCAGCGACCCCAAAAACCCCCGAATAAGAATTATTTAGAACTATTTCAGCGGAATTAGGTTACATATTTTACAAAACACGATTTTCACTTATATGGGACTCAGGCGTGGCAGTCGACCGATTCCGCCCATTTTCAATACCAACTCCTTCGAGGGCAAAAAAATGATAAATCCAAAATTTGGGACCTCTATCTTTCTCATAGCTCCTGCAATCGTGTTTACAAGCAAAGAGGGCGGACAGACGCACAGACGGATATTTTGCGACCCCAAAAACCCCCGAATAAGAATTATTTAGAACTATTTCAGAGGAATTAGGTTACATTTTTTACAAAACACGATTTTCACTTATATGGGACTCAGGCATGGCAGTCAACCGATTCCGCCCATTTTCAATACCAACTCCTTCGAGGGCCAAAAAATGATAAATCCAAAATTTGGGACCTCTATCTTTCTCCTAGCTCCTGCAATCGTGTTTACAAGCAAAGAGGGCGGACCGACGGATATTCAGCGCCCCCAAAAACCCCCGTATAATAACTATTTAGAACTATTTCAGCGGAATTAGGTTACGTATTTTACAAAACACGATTTTCACTTATATGGGACTCAGGCATGACAGTCAACCGATTCCGCCCATTTTCAATACCAACTCCTTCGGTTTCAAAAAAAGTGATAAATCAAAAATTTGGGACCTCTAACTTTCTCATTGCTTTTGCAATCGTGTTTACAAGCAAAGAGGGCGGACAGACGGATATTCAGCGACCCCAAAAACCCCCGTATGAGAACTATTTAGAACTATTTCAGCGGAATTAGGTTACACGATTTTCACTTATATGTCTCTCAGGCATGGCAGTCAACCGATTCCGCCCATTTTCAATACCAACTCTTTCGAGGCCAAAAAAATGATAAATCCAAAATTTGGGACCTCTATCGTTCTCCTAGCTCCTGCAATCGTGTTTACAAGCAAAGAGGGAGGACAGACGCACAGACGGATATTCAGCGACCCCAAAAACCCCCGAATAAGAATTATTTAGAACTATTTCAGCGGAATTAGGTTAGATATTTTACAAAACACGATTTTCACTTATATGGGACTCAGGCATGGCAGTCAACCGATTCCGCCCATTTTCAATACCAACTCCTTCGAGAGCCAAAAAATTATAAATCCAAAATTTGGGACCTATATTTTACAAAACACGATTTTCACTTATATGTCACTTAGGCATGGCAGTCAACCGATTCCGCCCATTTTCAATACCAACTCCTTCGAGGCCAAAAAAATGATAAATCTAAAATTTGGGACCTCTATCGTTCTCCTAGCTCCTATAATAGTGTTTACAAGCAAAGAGGGCGCACAGACGGATATTCAGCGACCCCAAAAACCCCCGAATAAGAATTATTTAGAACTATTTCAGCGGAATTAGGTTAGATATTTTACAAAACACGATTTTCACTTATATGGGACTCAGGCATGGCAGTCAACCGATTCCGCCCATTTTCAATACCAACTCCTTCGAGAGCAAAAAATTATAAATCCAAATTTGGGACCTCCATCTTTCTCATAGCTCCTGCAATCGTGTTTACAAGCAAAGAGGGCGGACAGACGCACAGACGGATATTTTGCGACCCCAAAAACCCCCGAATAAGAATTATTTAGAACTATTTCAGAGGAATTAGGTTACATTTTTTACAAAACACGATTTTCACTTATATGGGACTCAGGCATGGCAGTCAACCGATTCCGCCTATTTTCAATACCAACTCCTTCGAGGACAATAAAATGATAAATCCAAAATTTGGGACCTCTATCTTTCTCCTAGCTCCTGCAATCGTGTTTACAAGCAAAGAGGGCGGACAGACGGATATTCAGCGACCCCAAAAACCCCCGTATAAGAACTATTAAGAACTATTTCAGCGGAATTAGGTTACATATTTTACAAAACACGATTTTCACTTATATGGGACTCAGGCATGGCAGTGAACAGATTCCGCCCATTTTCAATACCAACTCCTTCGAGGGCCAAAAAATGATAAATCCAAAATTTGGGACCTCTATATTTCTCCTAGCTCCTGCAATTGTGTTTACAACCAAAGAGGGCGGACAGACGGATATTTAGCGACCCCAAAAACCCCCGTATAAGAACTATTTAGAACTATTTCAGCGGAATTAGGTTACATATTTCACTAAACTCGATTTTCACTTATATGGGACTCAGGCATGGCAGTCAACCGATTCCGCCCATTTTCAATACCAACTCCTTTGAGGGCAATAAAATGATAAATCCAAAATTTGGGACCTCTATCTTTCTCCTAGCTCCTGCAATCGTGTTTACAAGCAAAGAGGGCGGACAGACGGACAGACGGATATTCAGCGACCCCTAAAACCCCCGTATAAAAACTATTTAGGACTATTTCAGCGGAATTAGTTTAGATATTTTACAAAACACGATTTTCACTTATATGGGACTCAGGCATGGCAGTCAACCGATTCCGCCCATTTTCAATACCAACTCCTTCGAGAGCAAAAAATTGTAAATCCAAATTTGGGACCTCTATCTTTCTCCTAGCTCCTGCAATCGTGTTTAGAAGAAAAGAGGGCGGTCAAACGGACAGACGGATATTCAGCGACCCCAAAAACCCCCGTATACGAACTATTTAGAGCTATTTCAGCGGAATTAGGTTACATATTTTACAAAACACGATTTTCTCATGGCAGTCGACCGATTCCGCATATTTTCAATACCAACTCTTTCGAGGGCAAAAAAATGATAAAACCAAAATTTGGGACCTCTATCTTTCACCTAGCTCCTGCAATCGTGTTTACAAGCAAAGAGGGCGGACAGACGGATATTCAGCGACCCCAAAAACCCCCGTATAAGAACTATTTACAACTATTTCAGCGGAATAAGGTTACATATTTTACAAAAAACGATTTTCACTTATATGGGACTCAGGCATGGCAGTCAACCGATTCCGCCCATTTTCAATACCAACTCCTTCGAGGGCAATAAAATGATAAATCCAAAATTTGGGACCTCTAACTTTCTCCTAGCTTTTGCAATCGTGTTTACAAGCAAAGAAGGCGGACAGACGGACAGACGAATATTCAGCGACCCCAAAAACCCCCGTATAAGAACTATTTAGAACTATTTCAGCGGAATTAGGTTACATATTTTACAAAACACGATTTTCACTTATATGGGACTCAGGCATGGCAATCAACCGATTCCACCCATTTTCAATACCAACTCCTTCGAGTGCAAAAAAATTATAAATCCAAAATTTGGGACCTCTATTGTTCTCCTAGCTCCTGCAATCGTATTTACAAGCAAAGAGGGCGGATAGACGCACAGACGGATATTCGGCGAGCCCAAAAACCCCCGAATAAGAATTATTTAGAACTATTTCAGAGGAATTAGGTTACATATTTTACAAAACACGATTTTCACTTATATGGGACTCAGGCATGGCAGTCAACCGATTCCGCCCATTTTCAATACCAACTCGTTCGAGGGCAAAAAATGATAAATCCATAATTTGGGACCTCTATCTTTCACCTAACTCCTGCAATCGTGTTTACAAGCAAAGAGGGCGGACAGACGGACAGTCGGATATTCAGCGACCCCAAAAACCCCCGTATAAGAACTATTTAGGACTATTTCAGCGGAATTAGGTTACATATTTTACAAAACACGATTTTCACTTATATGGGAATCAGGCATGGCAATCAACCGATTCCACCCATTTTCAATACCAACTCCTTCGAGGGCAAAAAAATGATAAATCCAAAATTTCGGACCTCTATCTTTCTCCTAGCTCCTGCAATCGTGTTTACAAGCAAAGAGGGCGGACAGACGGATATTCAGTGACCAAAAAAACCCCCGAAAAAGAATTATTTTGAACTATTTCAGCGGAATTAGGTTACATATTTTACAAAACACGATTTTCACTTATATGGGACTCAGGCATGGCAGTCAACCGATTCCGCCCATTTTCAATACCAACTCCTTCGAGGGCAATAAAATGATAAATCCAAAATTTGGGACCTCTATCTTTCTCCTAGCTCCTGCAATCGTGTTTACAAGCAAAGAGGGCGGACCGACGGATATTCAGCGACCCCAAAAACCCCCGTATAAGAACTATTTAGAACTATTTCAGCGGAATTAGGTTACGTATTTTACAAAACACGATTTTCACTTATATGGGACTCAGGCATGGCAGTCAACCGATTCCGCCCATTTTCAATACCAACTCCTTCGGTGGCAAAAAAATGATAAATCCAAAATTTGGGACCTCTAACTTTCTCATTGCTTTTGCAATCGTGTTTACAAGCAAAGAGGGCGGACAGACGGATATTCAGCGACCCAAAAAACCCCCGTATGAGAACTATTTAGAACTATTTCAGCGGAATTAGGTTACACGATTTTCACTTATATGGGACTCAGGCATGGCAGTCAACCGATTCCGCCCATTTTCAATACCAACTCCTTCGAGGGCAATAAAATGATAAATCCAAAATTTGGGACCTCTATCTTTCTCCTAGCTCCTGCAATCGTGTTTACAAGCAAAGAGGGCGGACCGACGGATATTCAGCGCCCCCAAAAACCCCCGTATAAGAACTATTTAGAACTATTTCAGCGGAATTAGGTTACGTATTTTACAAAACACGATTTTCACTTATATGGGACTCAGGCATGACAGTCAACCGATTCCGCCCATTTTCAATACCAACTCCTTCGGTTTCAAAAAAAGTGATAAATCAAAAATTTGGGACCTCTAACTTTCTCATTGCATTTTCAATCGTGTTTACAAGCAAAGAGGGCGGACAGACGGATATTCAGCGACCCCAAAAACCCCCGTATGAGAACTATTTAGAACTATTTCAGCGGAATTAGGTTACACGATTTTCACTTATATGTCTCTCAGGCATGGCAGTCAACCGATTCCGCCCATTTTCAATACCAACTCTTTCGAGGCCAAAAAAATGATAAATCCAAAATTTGGGACCTCTAACTTTCTCATTGCTTTTGCAATCGTGTTTACAAGCAAAGAGGGCGGACAGACGGATATTCAGCGACCCCAAAAACCCCCGTATGAGAACTATTTAGAACTATTTCAGCGGAATTAGGTTACGTATTTTACAAAACACGATTTTCACTTATATGGGACTCAGGCATGGCAGTCAACCGATTCCGCCCATTTTCAATACCAACTCCTTCGGTGGCAAAAAAATGATAAATCCAAAATTTGGGACCTCTAACTTTCTCATTGCTTTTGCAATCGTGTTTACAAGCAAAGAGGGCGGACAGACGGATATTCAGCGACCCCAAAAACCCCCGTATGAGAACTATTTAGAACTTTTTCAGCGGAATTAGGTTACACGATTTTCACTTATATGTCTCTCAGGCATGGCAGTCAACCGATTCTGCCCATTTTCAATACCAACTCCTTCGAGGGCAAAAAAATGATAAATCCAAAATTTGGGACCTCTATCTTTCTCCTAGCTCCTGCAATCGTGTTTACAAGCAAAGAGGGCGGACCGACGGATATTCAGCGACCCCAAAAACCCCCGAATAAGAATTATTTAGAACTATTTCAGCGGAATTAGGTTACATATTTTACAAAACACGATTTTCACTTATATGGGACTCAGGCATGGCAGTCAACCGATTCCGCCCATTTTCAATACCAACTCCTTCGAGGGCCAAAAAATGATAAATCCAAAATTTGGGATCTCTATCTTTCTCATAGCTCCTGCAATCGTGTTTACAAGCAAAGAGGGCGGACCGACGGATATTCAGCGCCCCCAAAAACCCCCGTATAAGAACTATTTAGAACTATTTCAGCGGAATTAGGTTACGTATTTTACAAAACACGATTTTCACTTATATGGGACTCAGGCATGACAGTCAACCGATTCCGCCCATTTTCAATACCAACTCCTTCGGTTTCAAAAAAAGTGATTAATCAAAAATTTGGGACCTCTAACTTTCTCATTGCATTTTCAATCGTGTTTACAAGCAAAGAGGGCGGACAGACGGATATTCAGCGACCCCAAAAACCCCCGTATAAGAACTATTTAGAACTATTTCAGCGGAATTAGGTTACGTATTTTACAAAACACGATTTTCACTTATATGGGACTCAGGCATGGCAGTCAACCGATTCCGCCCATTTTCAATACCAACTCCTTCGGTGGCAAAAAAATGATAAATCCAAAATTTGGGACCTCTAACTTTCTCATTGCTTTTGCAATCGTGTTTACAAGCAAAGAGGGCGGACAGACGGATATTCAGCGACCCAAAAAACCCCCGTATGAGAACTATTTAGAACTATTTCAGCGGAATTAGGTTACACGATTTTCACTTATATGGGACTCAGGCATGGCAGTCAACCGATTCCGCCCATTTTCAATACCAACTCCTTCGAGGGCAATAAAATGATAAATCCAAAATTTGGGACCTCTATCTTTCTCCTAGCTCCTGCAATCGTGTTTACAAGCAAAGAGGGCGGACCGACGGATATTCAGCGCCCCCAAAAACCCCCGTATAAGAACTATTTAGAACTATTTCAGCGGAATTAGGTTACGTATTTTACAATACACGATTTTCACTTATATGGGACTCAGGCATGACAGTCAACCGATTCCGCCCATTTTCAATACCAACTCCTTCGGTTTCAAAAAAAGTGATAAATCAAAAATTTGGGACCTCTAACTTTCTCATTGCATTTTCAATCGTGTTTACAAGCAAAGAGGGCGGACAGACGGATATTCAGCGACCCCAAAAACCCCCGTATGAGAACTATTTAGAACTATTTCAGCGGAATTAGGTTACACGATTTTCACTTATATGTCTCTCAGGCATGGCAGTCAACCGATTCCGCCCATTTTCAATACCAACTCTTTCGAGGCCAAAAAAATGATAAATCCAAAATTTGGGACCTCTAACTTTCTCATTGCTTTTGCAATCGTGTTTACAAGCAAAGAGGGCGGACAGACGGATATTCAGCGACCCCAAAAACCCCCATATGAGAACTATTTAGAACTATTTCAGCGGAATTAGGTTACGTATTTTACAAAACACGATTTTCACTTATATGGGACTCAGGCATGGCAGTCAACCGATTCCGCCCATTTTCAATACCAACTCCTTCGGTGGCAAAAAAATGATAAATCCAAAATTTGGGACCTCTAACTTTCTCATTGCTTTTGCAATCGTGTTTACAAGCAAAGAGGGCGGACAGACGGATATTCAGCGACCCCAAAAACCCCCGTATGAGAACTATTTAGAACTTTTTCAGCGGAATTAGGTTACACGATTTTCACTTATATGTCTCTCAGGCATGACAGTCAACCGATTCTGCCCATTTTCAATACCAACTCCTTCGAGGGCAAAAAAATGATAAATCCAAAATTTGGGACCTCTATCTTTCTCCTAGCTCCTGCAATCGTGTTTACAAGCAAAGAGGGCGGACCGACGGATATTCAGCGACCCCAAAAACCCCCGAATAAGAATTATTTAGAACTATTTCAGCGGAATTAGGTTACATATTTTACAAAACACGATTTTCACTTATATGGGACTCAGGCATGGCAGTCAACCGATTCCGCCCATTTTCAATACCAACTCCTTCGAGGGCCAAAAAATGATAAATCCAAAATTTGGGATCTCTATCTTTCTCATAGCTCCTGCAATCGTGTTTACAAGCAAAGAGGGCGGACCGACGGATATTCAGCGCCCCCAAAAACCCCCGTATAAGAACTATTTAGAACTATTTCAGCGGAATTAGGTTACGTATTTTACAAAACACGATTTTCACTTATATGGGACTCAGGCATGACAGTCAACCGATTCCGCCCATTTTCAATACCAACTCCTTCGGTTTCAAAAAAAGTGATAAATCAAAAATTTGGGACCTCTAACTTTCTCATTGCATTTTCAATCGTGTTTACAAGCAAAGAGGGCGGACAGACGGATATTCAGCGACCCCAAAAACCCCCGTATGAGAACTATTTAGAACTATTTCAGCGGAATTAGGTTACACGATTTTCACTTATATGTCTCTCAGGCATGGCAGTCAACCGATTCCGCCCATTTTCAATACCAACTCTTTCGAGGCCAAAAAAATGATAAATCCAAAATTTGGGACCTCTATCGTTCTCCTAGCTCCTGCAATCGTGTTTACAAGCAAAGAGGGAGGACAGACGCACAGACGGATATTCAGCGACCCCAAAAACCCCCGTATAAGAATTATTTAGAACTATTTCAGCGGAATTAGGTTAGATATTTTACAAAACACGATTTTCACTTATATGGGACTCAGGCATGGCAGTCAACCGATTCCGCCCATTTTCAATACCAACTCCTTCGAGAGCCAAAAAATTATAAATCCAAAATTTGGGACCTATATTTTACAAAACACGATTTTCACTTATATGTCACTTAGGCATGGCAGTCAACCGATTCCGCCCATTTTCAATACCAACTCCTTCGAGGCCAAAAAAATGATAAATCTAAAATTTGGGACCTCTATCGTTCTCCTAGCTCCTATAATAGTGTTTACAAGCAAAGAGGGCGCACAGACGGATATTCAGCGACCCCAAAAACCCCCGTATAAGAATTATTTAGAACTATTTCAGCGGAATTAGGTTACATATTTTACAAAACACAATTTTCACTTATATGGGACTCAGGTAAGGCAGTCAACCGATTCCGCACATTTTCAATAACAACTCCTTCGAGGGCCAAAAAAATGATAAATCCAAAATTTGGGACCTCTATATTTCTCCTAGCTCCTGCAATTGTGTTTACAACCAAAGAGGGCGGACAGACGGATATTTAGCGACCCCAAAAACCCCCGTATAAGAACTATTTAGAACTATTTCAGCGGAATTAGGTTACATATTTCACAAAACTCGATTTTCACTTATATGGGACTCAGGCATGGCAGTCAACCGATTCCGCCCATTTTCAATACCAACTCCTTTAAGGGCCAAAAAATGATAAATCCAAAATTTGGGACCTCTATCTTTCTCCTAGCTCCTGCAATCGTGTTTACAAGCAAAGAGGGCGGACAGACGGACAGACGGATATTCAGCGACCCCAAAAACCCTCGTATAAAAACTATTTAGGACTATTTCAGCGGAATTAGTTTAGATATTTTACAAAACAAGATTTTCACTTATATGGGACTCAGGCATGGCAGTCAACCGATTCCGCCCATTTTCAATAGCAACTCCTTCGAGGGCAAAAAATGATAAATCCATAATTTGGGACCTCTATCTTTCACCTAGCTCCTGCAATCGTGTTTACAAGCAAAGAGGGCGGACAGACGGACAGACGGATATTCAGCGACCCCAAGAACAAGCGTAGAAGAATTATTTAGGACTATTTCAGCGGAATTAGTTTACATATTTTACAAAACATGGTTTTTACTTATATGGGAATCAGGCATGGCAATCAACCGATTCCACCCATTTTCAATACCAACTCCTTCGAGGGCAAAAAAATGATAAATCCAAAATTTGGGACCTCTATCTTTCTCCTAGCTCCTGCAATCGTGTTTATAAGCAAAGAGGGTGGACAGACGGACAGACGGATATTCAGCGAACAAAAAAACCCCCGAATAAGAACTATTTAGAACTATTTCAGCGGAATTAGGTTACATATTTTACAAAACACAATTTTCACTTATATGGGACTCAGGTAAGGCAGTCAACCGATTCCGCACATTTTCAATACCAACTCCTTCGAGGGCCAAAAAAATGATAAATCCAAAATTTGGGACCCCTATATTTCTCCTAGCTCCTGCAATTGTGTTTACAACCAAAGAGGGCGGACAGACGGATATTTAGCGACCCCAAAAACCCCCGTATAAGAACTATTTAGAACTATTTCAGCGGAATTAGGTTACATATTTCACAAAACTCGATTTTCACTTATATGGGACTCAGGCATGGCAGTCAACCGATTCCGCCCATTTTCAATACCAACTCCTTTAAGGGCCAAAAAATGATAAATCCAAAATTTGGGACCTCTATCTTTCTCCTAGCTCCTGCAATCGTGTTTACAAGCAAAGAGGGCGGACAGACGGACAGACGGATATTCAGCGACCCCAAAAACCCCCGTATAAAAACTATTTAGGACTATTTCAGCGGAATTAGTTTAGATATTTTACAAAACAAGATTTTCACTTATATGGGACTCAGGCATGGCAGTCAACCGATTCCGCCCATTTTCAATAGCAACTCCTTCGAGGGCAAAAAATGATAAATCCATAATTTGGGACCTCTATCTTTCACCTAGCTCCTGCAATCGTGTTTACAAGCAAAGAGGGCG
The DNA here is from genome assembly GCA_951394025.1 of Heteromyza rotundicornis. NCBI lineage: Eukaryota > Metazoa > Arthropoda > Insecta > Diptera > Heleomyzidae > Heteromyza > Heteromyza rotundicornis. The sequence continues at coordinate 31,264,922 of OX596012.1, forward strand.
GACAGACGGATATTCAGCGACCCCAAAATCCCCGTATAAAAACTATTTAGGACTATTTCAGCGGAATATTTTACGAAACACGATTTTCACTTATATGGGACTCAGGCATGGCAGTCAACCGATTCCGCCCATTTTCAATACCAACTCCTTCGAGGGCCAAAAAATGATAAATCCAAAATTTGGGACCTCTATCTTTCTCCTAGCTCCTGCAATCGTGTTTACAAGCAAAGAGGGCGGACAGACGGATATTCAGCGACCCCAAAAACCCCCGTATAAGAACTATTTAGAACTATTTCAGCGGAATTAGGTTACATATTTTACAAAACATGATTTTCACTTATATGGGAGTCAGGCATGGCAATCAACCGATTCCGCCCATTTTCAATACCAACTCCTTCGAGGGCAAAAAATGATAAATCCATAATTTGGGACCTCTATCTTTCACCTAGCTCCTGCAATGGTGTTTACAAGCAAAGAGGGCGGACATACGGATAGACGGATATTCTGCGACCCCAAAAACCCCCGTATAAGAACTATTTAGAACTATTTCAGCGGAATTAGGTTACATATTTCACAAAACTCGATTTTCACTTATATGGGACCCAGCCATGGCAGTCAACCGATTCCGCCCATTTTCAATACCAACTCCTTTGAGGGCAAAAAATTATAAATCCAAATTTGGGACCTCTATCTTTCTCCTAGCTCCTGCAATCGTGTTTACAAGCAAAGAGGGCGGACAGACGGATATTCAGCGACCCCAAAAACTATTTAGAACTATTTAGTATAAGAACTATTTAGAACTATTTCAGCGGAATTAGGTTACATATTTTACAAAACACGATTTTCACTTATATGGGACTCAGGCATGGCAATCAACCGATTCCACCCATTTTCAATACCAACTCCTTCGAGGGCAAAAAAATGAGAAATCCAAAATTTGGGACCTCCATCGTTCTCCTAGCTCCTGCAATCGTGTTTACAAGCAAAGAGGGCGGACAGACGGATATTCTGCGGAAAATTATTTAGAACTATTTCAGAGGAATTAGGTTACATATTTTACAAAACACGATTTTCACTTATATGGGACTCAGGCATGGCAGTCAACCGATTCCGCCCATTTTCAATACCAACTCCTTCGAGGGCAAAAAATGATAAATCCATAATTTGGGACCTATATCTTTCACCTAGCACCTGCAATCGTGTTTACAGGCAAAGAGGGTGGACAGACGGACAGACGGATATTTAGCGACCCCAAAAACCCCCGTATAAGAACTATTTAGAACTATTTCAGCGGAATTAGGTTACATATTTCACAAAACTCGATTTTCACTTATATGGGACTCAGGCATGGCAGTCAACCGATTCCGCCCATTTTCAATACCAACTCCTTTGAGGGCCAAAAAATGATAAATCCAAAATTTGGGACCTCTATCTTTCTCCTAGCTCCTGCAATTGTGTTTACAAGCAAAGAGGGCGGACAGACTGGTATTCAGCGACCAAAAGTACCCCCGAATAAGAATTATTTAGAACTATTTCAGCTTACATAATTCACAAAACTCGATTTTCACTTATATGGGACTCAGCCATGGCAGTCAACCGATTCCGCCCATTTTCAATACCAACTCCTTCGAGGGCAAAAAATTATAAATTCAAATTTCGGACCTCTATCTTTCTAATAGCTCCTGCAATCGTGTTTACAAGCAAAGAGGGCGGACAGACGCACAGACGGATATTCAGCGACCCCAAAAACCCCGTATAAGAATTATTTAGAACTATTTCAGCGGAAATAGGTTACATATTTTACAAAACACGATTTTCACTTATATGGGACTCAGGCATGGCAGTGAACAGATTCCGCCCATTTTCAATACCAACTCCTTCGAGGGCCAAAAAATGATAAATCCAAAATTTGGGACCTCAATATTTCTCCTAGCTCCTGCAATTGTGTTTACAACCAAAGAGGGCGGACAGACGGATATTCAGCGACCCCAAAATCCCCGTATAAAAACTATTTAGGACTATTTCAGCGGAATTAGGTTACATATTTTACGAAACACGATTTTCACTTATATGGGACTCAGGCATGGCAGTCAACCGATTCCGCCCATTTTCAATACCAACTCCTTCGAGGGCCAAAAAATGATAAATCCAAAATTTGGGACCTCTATCTTTCTCCTAGCTCCTGCAATCGTGTTTACAAGCAAAGAGGGCGGACAGACGGATATTCAGCGACCCCAAAAACCCCCGTATAAGAACTATTTAGAACTATTTCAGCGGAATTAGGTTACATATTTCACAAAACTCGATTTTCACTTATATGGGACCCAGCCATGGCAGTCAACCGATTCCGCCCATTTTCAATACCAACTCCTTTGAGGGCAAAAAATTATAAATCCAAATTTGGGACCTCTATCTTTCTCCTAGCTCCTGCAATCGTGTTTACAAGCAAAGAGGGCGGACAGACGGATATTCAGCGACCCCAAAAACTATTTAGAACTATTTAGTATAAGAACTATTTAGAACTATTTCAGCGGAATTAGGTTACATATTTTACAAAACACGATTTTCACTTATATGGGACTCAGGCATGGCAATCAACCGATTCCACCCATTTTCAATACCAACTCCTTCGAGGGCAAAAAAATGAGAAATCCAAAATTTGGGACCTCCATCGTTCTCCTAGCTCCTGCAATCGTGTTTACAAGCAAAGAGGGCGGACAGACGGATATTCTGCGGAAAATTATTTAGAACTATTTCAGAGGAATTAGGTTACATATTTTACAAAACACGATTTTCACTTATATGGGACTCAGGCATGGCAGTCAACCGATTCCGCCCATTTTCAATACCAACTCCTTCGAGGGCAAAAAATGATAAATCCATAATTTGGGACCTATATCTTTCACCTAGCACCTGCAATCGTGTTTACAGGCAAAGAGGGTGGACAGACGGACAGACGGATATTTAGCGACCCCAAAAACCCCCGTATAAGAACTATTTAGAACTATTTCAGCGGAATTAGGTTACATATTTCACAAAACTCGATTTTCACTTATATGGGACTCAGGCATGGCAGTCAACCGATTCCGCCCATTTTCAATACCAACTCCTTTGAGGGCCAAAAAATGATAAATCCAAAATTTGGGACCTCTATCTTTCTCCTAGCTCCTGCAATTGTGTTTACAAGCAAAGAGGGCGGACAGACTGGTATTCAGCGACCAAAAGTACCCCCGAATAAGAATTATTTAGAACTATTTCAGCTTACATAATTCACAAAACTCGATTTTCACTTATATGGGACTCAGCCATGGCAGTCAACCGATTCCGCCCATTTTCAATACCAACTCCTTCGAGGGCAAAAAATTATAAATTCAAATTTCGGACCTCTATCTTTCTAATAGCTCCTGCAATCGTGTTTACAAGCAAAGAGGGCGGACAGACGCACAGACGGATATTCAGCGACCCCAAAAACCCCGTATAAGAATTATTTAGAACTATTTCAGCGGAAATAGGTTACATATTTTACAAAACACGATTTTCACTTATATGGGACTCAGGCATGGCAGTGAACAGATTCCGCCCATTTTCAATACCAACTCCTTCGAGGGCCAAAAAATGATAAATCCAAAATTTGGGACCTCTATATTTCTCCTAGCTCCTGCAATTGTGTTTACAACCAAAGAGGGCGGAAAGACGGATATTCAGCGACCCCAAAAACCCCCGTATAAGAACTATTTCAGCGGAATTAGGTTACATATTGTACAAAAAACGACTTTCACTTATGTGGGACGCAGGCATGGCAGCCCACCGATTCCACCCATTTAAGAACTTTTTAGAACTATTTCAGCGGAATTAGGTTACATATTTTACAAAACACGATTTTCACTTATATGGGACTCAGGCGTGGCAGTCAACCGATTCCCCCCATTTTCAATACCAACTCCTTCGAAGGCAAAAAAATGATAAATTAAAAATTTGGGACCTCTATCTTTCTCCTAGCTCCTGCAAACGTGTTTACAAGCAAAAAGGGGGGACAGACGGACAGACGGATATTCAGCGACCCTAAAAACCCCCGTATAAGAACAATTTAGAACTATTTCAGCGAATTAGGTTACATATTTTACAAAACACGATTTTCACTTATGTGGGACTCGGCGTGGCAGTCGACCGATTCCGCCCATTTTCAATACCAACTCCTTTGAGGGCCAAAAAATGATAAATCCAAAATTTGGGACCTCTATCTTTCTCCTAGCTCCTGCAATCGTGTTTACAAGCAAAAAGGGGGGACAGACGGACAGACGGATATTCAGCGACCCTAAAAACCCCCGTATAAGAACAATTTAGAACTATTTCAGCGGAATTAGGTTACATATTTTACAAAACACGATTTTCACTTATGTGGGACTCGGCGTGGCAGTCGACCGATTCCGCCCATTTTCAATACCAACTCCTTCGAGGGCAAAAAAATGATAAATCCAAAATTTGGGACCTCTATCTTTCTCATAGCTCCTGCAATCGTGTTTACAAGCAAAGAGGGCGGACAGACGGACAGACATATATTCAGCGACCCCAAAAACCCCCGTATAAAAACTATTTAGGACTATTTCAGCGGAATTAGGTTACATATTTTACAAAACACGATTTTCACTTATATGGGACTCAGGCATGGCAGTCAACCGATTCCGCCCATTTTCAATACCAACTCCTTCGAGGGCCAAAAAATGATAAATCCAAAATTTGGGACCTCTATCTTTCTCCTAGCTCCTGCAATCGTGTTTACAAGCAAAGAGGGCGGACAGACGGTTATTCAGCGACCCCAAAACCCCCGTATAAGAACTATTTAGAACTATTTCAGCGGAATTAGGTTACATATTTTACAAAACATGATTTTCACTTATATGGGACTCAGGCATGGCAATCAACCGATTCCACCCATTTTCAATACCAACTCCTTCGAGGGCAAAAAAATTATAAATCCAAAATTTGGGACCTCTATATTTCTCCTAGCTCCTGCAATTGTGTTTACAACAAAAGAGGGCGGACATACGGACAGACGGATATTCAGCGACCCCAAAAACCCCCGTATAAGAACTATTTAGAACTATTTCAGCGGAATTAGGTACATATTTTACAAAACACGATTTTCACTTATATGGTAATCAGGCATGGCAATCAACCGATTCCACCCATTTTCAATACCAACTCCTTCGAGGGCAAAAAAATGATAAATCCAAAATTTGGGACCTCTATCTTTCTCCTAGCTCCTGTAATCATGTTTACAAGCAAAGAGGGCGGACAGACGGATATTCAACGACCAAAAAAAACCCCGAATAAGAATTATTTAGAACTATTTCAGCGGAATTAGGTTACATATTTTACAAAACACGATTTTCACTTATATGGGACTCAGGCATGGCAGTCAACCGATTCCGCCCATTTTCAATACCAACTCCTTCGAGGGCAAAAAATGATACATCCATCATTTGGGACATCTATCTTTCACCTAGCTCCTGCAATCGTGTTTACAAGCAAAGAGGGCGGACAGACGGATATTCAGCGACCCCAAAAACCCCCGTATAAGAACTATTTAGGACTATTTGAGCGGAATTAGGTTACATATTTTACAAAACACGATTTTCACTTATATGGGACTCAGGCATGGCAGTCAACCGATTCCGCCCATTTTCAATACCAACTCCTTCGAGGGCCAAAAAATGATAAATCCAAAATTTGGGACCTCTATGTTTCTCCTAGCTCCTGCAATCGTGTTTACAAGCAAAGAGGGCGGACAGACGGACAGACGGATATTCTGCGACTCCAAAAACCCCCGTATAAGAACTATTTAGAACTATTTCAGCGGAATTAGGTTACATATTTTACAAAACACGATTTTCACTTTAATGGGACTCAGGCACGGCAGTCAACCGATTCCGCCCATTTTCAATACCAACTCCTTCGAGGGCAAAAAATGATAAATCCATAATTTGGGACCTCTATCTTTCACATAGCTCCTGCAATCGTGTTTACAAGAAAAGAGGGCGGACAGACGGATATTCAGCGACCCCAAAAACCACCGTATAAGAACTATTTAGGACTATTTCAGCGGAATTAGGTTACATATTTTATAAAACACGATTTTCACTCAGGCATGGCAATCAACCGATTCCACCCATTTTCAATACCAACTCCTTCGAGTGCAAAAAAATTATAAATCCAAAATTTTGGACCTCCATCGTTCTCCTAGCTCCTGCAATCGTGTTTACAAGCAAAGAGGGCGGACAGACGCACAGACGGATATTCTGCGACTCCAAAAACGCCCGAATAAGAATTATTTAGAACTATTTCAGCGGAAATAGGTTACATATTTTACAAAACACGATTTTCACTTATATGGGACTCAGGCATGGCAGTCAACCGATTCCGCCCATTTTCAATACCAACTCCTTCGAGGGCCAAAAAATGATAAATCCATAATTTGGGACCTCTATATTTCTCCTAGCTCCTGCAATTGTGTTTACAACCAAAGAGGGCGGACAGACGGACAGACGGATATTCAGCGACCCCAAAAACCACCGTATAAGAACTATTTCAGCGGAATTAGGTTACATATTGTACAAAAAACGACTTTCACTTATGTGGGACTCAGGCATGGCAGCCAACCGATTCCACCCATTTAAGAACTTTTTAGAACTATTTCAGCGGAATTAGGTTACATATTTTACAAAACACGATTTTCACTTATATGGGACTCAGGCGTGGCAGTCAACCGATTCCGCCCATTTTCAATACCAACTCCTTCGAAGGCAAAAAAATGATAAATTAAAAATTTGGGACCTCTATCTTTCTCCTAGCTCCTGCAAACGTGTTTACAAGCAAAGAGGGCGGACAGCCGCACAGATGGATATTCTGCGACTCCAAAAACCCCCGAATAAGAATTATTTAGAACTATTTCAGAGGAATTAGGTTACATATTTCACAAAACTCGATTTTCACTTATATGGGACTCAGCCATGGCAGTCAACCGATACCTTCGAGGGCAAAAAAATGATAAATCCAAAATTTGGGACCTCTTTCTTTCTCCTAGCTCCTGCAATCGTGTTTACAAGCAAAGAGGGCGGACAGACGGATATTCAGCGACCAAAAAAACCCCCGAATAAGAATTATTTAGAACTATTTCAGCTTACATATTTCACAAAACTCGATTTTCACTTATATGGAACTCAGCCATGGCAGTCAACCGATTCCGCCCATTTTCAATACCAACTCCTTCGAGGGCAAAAAATTATAAATTCAAATTTCGGACCTCTATCTTTCTCCTAGCTCCTGCAATCGTGTTTACAAGCAAAGAGGGCGGACAGACGGATATTCATCGACCCCAAAAACCCACGTATAAGAATTATTTAGAACTATTTCTGCGGAATTAGTTTAGATATTTTACAAAACAAGATTTTCACTTATATGGGACTCAGGCATGGCAGTCAACCGATTCCGCCCATTTTCAATACCAACTCCTTCGAGGGCAAAAAAATTATAAATCAAAAATTTGTGACCTCTATCTTTCTCATAGCTCCTGCAATCGTGTTTACAAGCAAAGAGGGCGGACAGACGGATATTCAGCGACCCCAATAACCCACGTATAAGAATTATTTAGAACTATTTCAGCGGAATTAATTTAGATATTTTACAAAACAAGATTTTCACTTATATGGGACTCAGGCATGGCAGTCAACCGATTCCGCCCATTTTCAATACCAACTCCTTCGAGGGCAAAAAAATTATAAATCAAAAATTTGCGACCTCCATCGTTCTCCTAGCTCCTGCAATCGTGTTTACAAGCAAAGAGGGCGGACAGACGGACAGACGGATATTCAGCGACCCCAAAAACCCCCGTATAAGAACTATTTAGAACTATTTCAGCGGAATTAGGTTACATATTTTACAAAACACGATTTTCACTTATATGGGACTCAGGCATGGCAGTCAACTGATTCCGCCCATTTTCAATACCAGCTCCTTCGATGGCAATGAAATGATAAATCCAAAATTTGGGACCTCTATCTTTCTCCTAGCTCCTGCAATCGTGTTTACAAGCAAAGAGGGCAGACAGACAGACAGACGGATATTCAGCGACCCCAAAAACCCCCATATAAGAACTATTTAGGACTATTTCAGCGGAATTTGGTTACATATTTTACAAAACACGATTTTCACTTATATGGGACTCAGGCATGGCAATCAACCGATTCCACCCATTTTCAATACCAATTCCTTCGAGTGCAAAAAAATTATAAATCAAAAATTTGGACCTCCATCGTTCTCCTGGCTCCTGCAATCGTGTTTACAAGCAAAGAGGGCGGACAGACGCACAGACGGATATTCTGCGACCCCAAAAACCCCCGAATAAGAATTATTTAGAACTATTTCAGAGGAATTAGGTTACATATTTTACAAAACACGATTTTCACTTATATGGGACTCAGGCATGGCAGTCAACCGATTCCGCCCATTTTCAATACCAACTCTTTTGAGGGCCAAAAAATGATAAATCCAAAATTTGGGACCTCTATCTTTCTCCTAGCTCCTGCAATCGTGTTTACAAGCAAAGAGGGCTGACAGACGGACAGACGGATATTCAGCGACCCCAAAAACCCCCGTATAAGAATTATTTAGAACTATTTCAGCGGAATTAGGTTACATATTTTACAAAACACGATTTTCACTTATATGGGACTCAGGCATGGCAGTCAACCGATTCCACCCATTTTCAATACCAACTCTTTTGAGGGCCAAAAAATGATAAATCCAAAATTTGGGACCTCTATCTTTCTCCTAGCTCCTGCAATCGTGTTTACAAGCAAGAGGGCGGACAGACGGATATTCAGTGACCAAAAAAACCCCCGAAAAAGAATTATTTAGAACTATTTCAGCGGAATTAGGTTACATATTTTACAAAACACGATTTTCACTTATATGGGACTCAGGCATGGCAGTCAACCGATTCCGCCCATTTTCAATACCAACTCCTTTGAGGGCCAAAAAATGATAAATCCAAAATTTGGGACCTCTATCTTTCTCCTAGCTCCTGCAATCGTGTTTACAAGCAAAGAGGACGGACAGACGGGTATTCAGCGACCAAAAAAACCCCCGAATAAGAATTATTTAGAACTATTTCAGCTTACATATTTCACAAAACTCGATTTTCACTTATATGGAACTCAGGCAGTCAACCGATTCCGCCCATTTTCAATACCAACTCCTTCGAGGGCAAAAAAATGATAAATCCAAAATTTGTGACCTCTATCTTTCTCATAGCTCCTGCAATCGTGTTTACAAGCATAGAGGGCGGACAGACGGATATTCATCGACCCCAAAAACCCCCGTATAAGAATTATTTAGAACTATTTCAGCGGAATTAGTTTAGATATTTTACAAAACAAGATTTTCACTTATATGGGACTCAGGCATGGCAGTCAACCGATTCCGCCCATTTTCAACACCAACTCCTTCGAGGGCAAACAAATTATAAATCAAAAATTTGGGACCTCCATCGTTCTCCTAGCTCCTGCAATCGTGTTTACAAGCAAAGAGGGCGGACAGACGGACAGACGGATATTCAGCGACCCCAAAAACCCCCGTATAAGAACTATTTAGGACTATTTCAGCGGAATTAGGTTACATATTTTACAAAACACGATTTTCACTTATATGGGACTCAGGCATGGCAATCAACCGATTCCACCCATTTTCAATACCAAATCCTTCGAGTGCAAACAAATTATAAATCCAAAATTTGGGACCTCTATTGTTCTCCTAGCTCCTGTAATCGTGTTTACAAGCAAAGAGGGCGGATAGACGCACAGACGGATATTCTGCGACCCCAAAAACCCCCGAATAAGAATTATTTAGAACTATTTCAGAGGAATTAGGTTACATATTTTACAAAACACGATTTTCACTTATATGGGACTCAGGCATGGCAGTCAACCGATTCCGCCCATTTTCAATACCAACTCCTTCGAGGGCCCAAAAATGATAAATCCAAAATTTGGGACCTCTATATTTCTCCTAGCTCCTGCAATTGTGTTTACAACCAAAGAGGGCGGACAGACGGACAGACGGATATTCAGCGACCCCAAAAACCCCCGTATAAGAATTATTTAGAACTATTTCAGCGGAATTAGTTTTGTGGTGTATATGCATATACTACAGTGTAGCGCACCAGCCCACAAGAGTACACTAACGAAAAAGTACCGCTAGCAGCGAACACTTGAAACTGCATTAATAGCATACGCTGCTGCCCTGAATAGGAGCGCAGCATAATAGTACGTAAACCAACGTTTGTTTGCTTTTGTCACTTTTCCCTTCGCTTGCATTTCTGTCAGCGCGAGGCAGAATGAAATTTGAATCCTGGCTTTGGCAATAAATGCGATCGGCCAATGCCCTTCTGGCAGCGGTAATAAAATATTGATCAGAATGTAGAAATGATTTTTGTATTATAGAATTGTAGATGTAAGCATATTTTTTAGGAATTGAATGTAATTGAAAGTAAATTGAAAAGAAATTGAAAGGGTCGCCAGGGTATAAAAGCCATGGCGATTCAGAAATAAATTGGAGATAGTTTTTGGCTTTTAAACCGAAAACTTCTTTCATTTGACTAATTGCGGCGACTTCGCCAAGCATAACTGTCAGCGGAGGACCGCTTTAAACATCCAAACAATAGAGTAGGGACTACTTACCAAAACAGATTTTACATAAATATTAAATGCGATCCTGCCTTTTCGAAAATTGGAATTTTCTGGGAGTTCTGGGATTTTCAAAAAATTTACTTTGAAAAGGAACCATTAAAATCCTGAAAAATATTATATTGAAAAGGATAATAAAAATTTTTGAAAAAGAAGCTCATCACACAAACTAATGACGACAATTGAAGATATCAACCACATATTTGACAAATATGAGAAGATAGTTGACCAGCAGCCAGAGGCGTATGAGCCAGGTCCACCTACAGCAAGTGTGGCTGCGTACAAACCCACACCGAAGACGGCAGGCCCTCAACCCTTGAGCCTTGAGGAATATAGACGCCGCACGCAGCTACAACAGGAGAACAGACGGGTTTTCCTAAAAAACATTGAACCGCTACCGGCAAGAGTTAGCCGAGCTTCACAAACTAATATCGATGACAACGGAAAAGGGCAACAAAGCCAACCTAATAAAAGAACTGAAAGCAAAGAAACAACGTTTTTACAATGGGAAAGCAACAAAGCAAGCCGCAGCTACAGGAGACTGTAATAAATAACAACAATTCAGAGACGATGACATCAACAGCAATCCCGGAGTACGCGATAACGCTGATTATAATAATTATTTTTTTAATAGTAGCTTATAAAATTAATAAGTATTTCAAAGCTTACGTGCATAAGCATAACGTTAGTAGGCCTTACGTCACAAACGTATAATTAAATAAAAATTATTTTTCTTTTAAATAAACCACAATATAAATGGAGAAATTAGTTCAGGAAATAGATAAGATTTCAAGTAATCTAAAAAAGAGTTCAAAAAGAGGTTACAAGAAGCAACATTGCTGTCAAAATTGGTAGATATAAATGAAATAAAAAATCAATTCGATCTTTTAGCTAGCGAAAACGAACAGGACGAAAAAGTAATTTCCCTAAAAATAGAATTCAACTCTTCTTACAAAAATTTAAAAAAACTAACAAATGAACAAATTGAATTAGCTAAGAGTAAAGACGACAGGGAGGAACCAGAAGAAGAAAAAGACGAACTTTTCGAGCTTTTTGAAGTTTTAGATCAAGGTACATCAAGTATATATTCGAAAATGTCTGCATTTAATATGGAAACTGCCATAAAGGCAATCCCTTTGTTTGATGGCAACAAGAAAGAGCTTGAGGCATTTTTGAAAATTGTTGAAATCATGAATAGCACTTTGTCAACTGAAGCAAGAGAACAACTTATAGATTTCGTTTACTACGTGAAATGCAGTGCATCTGTTAGGACAACCTTGGGCACGGTATCGGTACCAAAAGATTTTGAGAAAAGGCTGTCGGAGGCGTATAAGAAAATTGTGACTATACAGCAGTTACACAATTCTTTGTCTGGCTTGACACAGAGAAGATTGTCAATTACTAACTTTAAGGATAAGTTGTTAGGACTTATTAATGACTTAAATGAATTGCAAATAAGTAATATAGGGGTGAACCCAACGGAAGCTCAGCGATTAACGATAGTGAGTTCAAATGATGAGTATGCACTATCTGTTTTTAAAAATGGGTTAGACGAAAATTATAAACAAACAATTTTTGCGGCACAACCAGATTCTTTAATTAAGGCTATAAACTTATCATTGGAGTTAGAACAGAGCAGGCAAACTGAGCAGGTCTTGATGATGAATAGGAACAACAACAATTTTAATAATAACAACAATTTTAGGAACAATAACAATGGTTACAGAAACAATAACAATTTTAGGAATTATAATAACAACAACCATTTCAATAACAACAATAATTTAGGGAACAATAACAATGGTTACAGAAACCATAACAACTTTAGAAATTACAATAATAACAATACTTTCAGAAATAATAACAATTTTAGAGGCAACAACTACAGAAATTATAACAATCAAAATAGGAATCAAAATGATAGTTATAATAGAAACCAAAACGATAACAGAAACCGTGGAAACGCAAGGGTAAATGTGTTAAGCAACCAGGGAAACGAAGTCAACCCGGTCAGCAAGGACCTTCGGGGGAAAAACAATAAAAAACAGAATTTTTAAAATCTCGGAAAATTTGACCAATTATGTCACACTAAAATGTGTTCAATTTGGTCGTACGCGTACATTTTTAATAGACACAGGAGCAGATATATCCATCTGCAAAACATCATCTGAGATAGATTTGAATATTAATAGTAATAACAAATGTAAACTGACAGGCATTACTAAAGATGAAATATCTTCGTTGGGTTCTGTGAATTTATCATTATGTTTTGGGAAAGATAGGGCGCACCATGAATTCCATCTGGTGGAAGAGGATTTTCCAATTTTAACTGACGGAATTTTAGGCAGGGATTTTCTAATTCGATTCATGTGTAAAATTGATTACGAGACTTTTACGATGTCGGTAATGTTTATTGAAGATGAATATATAGTCCCAGTGGCTATTAAAATTCCTACACAACATTGCTATATAATTCCACCTCGGTCTGAAATGATTGTGCCCATAAGGTTGCATTTGGAGGAGGATAGTGTTATTCTGAACCAAGAATTGGCAGAGGGGGTGTTTTTGGCAAATTCTATAGCACCAGCTATAGTTACACTGAAGGAAATTTTACCTAAAACAGAATGTTTGAGTGAATATAAAATTTTGAGATATAACGAAAAGGTTAAGGGAACCCATGATGAAGGACGTTTTAAGAATTTATTAGCAGAGTTGAAATTAGAAGACTTGGATGTGCAATCTGCAAAAGAATTAGAAACGATTGTTAGAAATTATCAATACGTATTCCATCTTGAGGGTGAAAATTTGTCTGTTAATAATTTTTATACTCAGAATTTGAGGTTGGATGATGATACTCCTGTATATATTAAAAATTATAGACTACCACATTCACAGAATAAGGAAATTGACAAACAAGTAAAGAAATTAATTGACGAGGATTTGATAGAGCCATCTGTTAGTGCGTACAATTCACCACTGTTAATAGTACCAAAAAAGAGTGAGGATGATGAGAAGAAATGGAGGCTAGTTGTTGATTACAGACAGTTAAATAAGAAACTAATTAACGATAAATTTCCGTTGACAAGGTTGGAAGACGTTTTGGACCAATTAGGTAGAGCGAAGTATTTTTCCACTTTGGACATGACTAGTTCCTTTCATCAGATTGGTCTAGATGAAGAATCAAGACCACTGACGGCGTTTTCAGCGTCGAGGGGGAATTTCCAATTTAAAAGATTACCATTTGGGTTGAAAATATCTTCCAATAGCTTTCAACGCATGCTAACTATTGCATTAAGTGGTTTGAGCTCAGGCGCATTTTTGTACGTTGATGATATCATCATTTTTGGGTGTAGTTTGCAACACCACAATAGTAATTTGATAAAGGTTTTTGACAGACTGAGTAAATACAACCTGAAGTTGAATCCAAAAAAATGTTGTTTTTTGAAACCAGAAGTCATTTACCTTGGCCACCAGATTACTAGTGAGGGTGTAAAAACCGATCCGAATAAACATAAAGCGATACACTCGTATCCTGTACCCAGGAATGCTGATGATGTACGTAGATTCGTCGCTTTCTGCAATTATTACAGAAAGTTCATACAAAATTTCGCGGAAATAGCTAAATGCTTAAATAACCTCCTTAAGAAAAAACAACCCTTTATTTGGACAGATGAATGTCAATTAGCTTTTGAACTTTTGAAAGAAAAATTAATAAACCCACCAATTTTAAAATATCCTGACTTTGACAAACCATTTGTGTTGACAACAGACGCATCTGATTATGCATTAGGTTCTGTACTTTCTCAAGGAGAAATCGGAGAAGATTTACCAATTTCATATGCCAGCAAATCTTTGAATAAGCATGAATTAAATAAGCCAGTTATTGAAAAGGAACTTTTGGCGATACATTGGGGGATTAATTTCTTTAGACCATATTTATTTGGACGCAAATTTATTGTGGTTACTGATCACCGACCATTAGTTTCTTTATTCTCGCACAAGAATCCATCTTCAAAGCTGACGAGAATACGAGTAGATCTGTCTGACTATGATTATGAAATTGTTTACAAACAGGGAAAGATCAATACAAACGCTGACGCATTGTCAAGGATAAAAATAGACTCAGATTTGTTAAGAACAATGATTCCGAAAACGGAAGATAAGTCCGCGAAGAAAACATTAGTAATGACAAGGGGCATGACTGCAAAGGACATTGCAGAGAAGAACGTAGATAAGGAGAAATGCGAGTCTCAATCGAAGTCTGATCAACTTCATTGTTGGGACTGCACGTCCATTTCTGACGTTAAAAATGTGAAAAAGTTGAAATTTATTATAGAGAGCGATTTGAATATTAGGGGTCCCCAAAGAATTGAAATATTAAATAATTTAATACTGGTACGATGTAGTGATAATCTGAACAAATTCGATTTGTCTTTAGAGAAGCTATCATCGAGGATGAATACAGTAAATATTAAAGAGCTAGCGCTAGACGAAAATGACATGATATTTCGGTATATGTCAAAGGAAAAGTTTAAGAATTTATATAATGTGTTGCAACACGATAGATTAAAGAATAAACGTTCAGGAGTCAAGATATTAATATATAAAAGTCCCCAAAGAATAGAAGATGAAGTAACAAAAAATAAATTGATAGAAGAATATCACAATTCGCCTTGCGGAGGACATTTCGGAATCAGAAAAACCATTTTAAAACTAAAACAAAGATTTGTTTGGAAGAATATGAGCAGAATGTTAAAAAATTTTGTGTCAAGTTGCACAAAGTGTGCGTTAAATAAACAAATAAGACATACAAAGGAACAGTTGATAGTCACAAAGACGCCAAGCACAAGTTTTGAAATCGTTCAAATTGATACTGTGGGACCATTGAGAATTTCTAATGGTTATCGCTATATTTTGACAGCCCAATGTGAATTAACAAAATTCGTTCTGGCATTCCCCATGGAAACCAAAGATGCAGACACTGTAGCACACACTCTCGTAAATCAATTTATTCTCAAGTACGGTTGTTTTAAAGTGCTAAAGTCCGACAAAGGAACCGAATTTGTAAATGAGCTCATGGGCAACATTTGTAAACATTTAAAAATGCAACAAGTATTTTCGGCACCATATCATCATGAAACTATCGGTGGTGTAGAAAGAAACCACAGGGTACTTAACGAATATATGCTTGCATTTGCCGATGACCAAGAATGGGACAAGTGGGTTTCATTTTACACTTTTGCGTATAACACTACTCCAAATGTTGATACGGAGTACACGTCGTTTGAATTAGTTTTTGGTAAATTACCGTATTTGCGAGTGATGACATTATGAAAAGTGAGCCTGTGTATAACATGGAAAATTACGCGAATGAAGTTAGTTTCAGGCTGAAGGCATCTATAGAAAAGGCAAAAGAAATCATTAATAGAGTTAAATTGAAAAGAAGAAATGACAGCGAAACAAAAATAAATCCATTAGTCGTAGATGTAGGAGATTTAGTTATAGTAAAGTTAGGTGGTAGAAGGAAAAACCAGAGTCCTTACCATGGACCTTATAGAGTAGTAGAAGTAGATGGGCTAAATTGCCTTGTAGAGATTAAGGGACATATTAAGAAAATTCATAAAAATAACTTGAAAAAATATATCGTAGAAACATAGACTTATATATCCATGTATTAATTATTAAATTTTTTTTAATTTTAAAGACTATATTTAACAATATTAAATTTTTAACATTATTTATAATTTTTAAACCAAATATTATATATCATTATTTTTACAATACTTTTAATTATTCCTAGATGTTCATTTTAACTGAATTGATGTTATTAAAATTAAGATTTCAAATTTGTAATATTTTTAAGGAATTCATTTATTCTTAAAATCAATTTTGTTAATTTTAATTAAATTAGTGTAAACATTTACATTATATATTTTTAAATTTCTTATCATATCAATTAATTCAATCATACTAATATTTTATTTTATAACTTTTCTTATTTTTTTTTGAAAATTATGTCTACACAACTAAAATTTCATTTTTCGTTTTTCCAAATAATTTTCATCTAAAGGGTAAGGGTGTGGTGTATATGCATATACTACAGTGTAGCGCACCAGCCCACAAGAGTACACAAACGAAAAAGTACCGCTAGCAGCGAACACTTGAAACTGCATTAATAGCATACGCTGCTGCCCTGAATAGGAGCGCAGCATAATAGTACGTAAACCAACGTTTGTTTGCTTTTGTCACTTTTCCCTTCGCTTGCATTTCTGTCAGCGCGAGGCAGAATGAAATTTGAATCCTGGCTTTGGCAATAAATGCGATCGGCCAATGCCCTTCTGGCAGCGGTAATAAAATATTGATCAGAATGTAGAAATGATTTTTGTATTATAGAATTGTAGATGTAAGCATATTTTTTAGGAATTGAATGTAATTGAAAGTAAATTGAAAAGAAATTGAAAGGGTCGCCAGGGTATAAAAGCCATGGCGATTCAGAAATAAATTGGAGATACTTTTTGGCTTTTAAACCGAAAATTTCTTTCATTTGACTAATTGCGGCGACTTCGCCAAGCATAACTGTCAGCGGAGGACCGCTTTAAACATCCAAACAATAGAGTAGGGACTACTGACCAAAACAGATTTTACATAAATATTATAGTTTAGATATTTTACAAAACAAGATTTTCACTTATATGGGACTCAGGCATGGCAGTCAACCGATTCCGCCCATTTTCAATACCAACTCCTTCGAGGGCAAACCAATTATAAATCAAAAATTTGGGACCTCCATTGTTCTCCTAGCTCCTGCAATCGTGTGTACAAGCAAAGAAGGCGGACAGACGGACAGACGGATATTCAGCGACCCCAAAAACCCCCGTATAAGAACTATTTAGGACTATTTCAGCGGAATTAGGTTACATATTTTACAAAACACGATTTTCACTTATATGGGACTCAGGCATGGCAATCAACCGATTCCACCCATTTTCAATACCAACTCCTTCGAGTGCGAACAAATTATAAATCCAAAATTTGGGACCTCTATTGTTCTCCCAGCTCCTGTAATCGTGTTTACAAGCAAAGAGGGCGGATAGACGCACATACGGATATTCTGCGACCCCAAAAACCCCCGAATAAGAATTATTTAGAACTATTTCAGAGGAATTAGGTTACATATTTTACAAAACACGATTTTCACTTATATGGGACTCAGGCATGGCAGTCAACCGATTCCGCCCATTTTCAATACCAACTCCTTCGAGGGCCCAAAAATGATAAATCCAAAATTTGGGACCTCTATCTTTCTCCTAGCTCCTGCAATCGTGTTTACAAGCAAAGAGGGCGGACAGACGGACAGACGGATATTCAGCGACCAAAAAACCCCCCGAATAAGAATTATTTAGAACTATTTCAGCTTACATATTTCACAAAACTCGATTTTCACTTATATGGAACTCAGCCATGGCAGTCAACAGATTCCGCCCATTTTCAATACCAACTCCTTCGAGGGCAAAAAATTATAAATTCAAATTTCGGACCTCCTGCAATCGTGTTTACAAGCAAAGAGGACGGACAGACGGATATTCAGCGACCCCAAAAACCCCCGTATAAGAATTATTTATAACTATTTCAGTGGAATTAGGTTACATATTTTACAAAACACGATTTTCACTTATATGGGACTCTGGCATGACAGTCAACCGATCCCCCCATTTTCAATACCAACTCCTTCTAAGGCAAGAAAATGATAAATTCAAAATTTGGGACCTCTATCTTTCTCCTAGCTCCTGCAATCGCGTTTACAAGCAAAGAGGGCGGACAAACGGACAGACGGATATTCATCGACCCCAAAAACCCCCGTATAAGAATTATTTAGAACTATTTCAGCGGAATTAGTTTAGATATTTTACAAAACAAGATTTTCACTTATATGGCACTCAGGCATGGCAGTCAACCGATCCCCCCATTTTCAATACCAACTCCTTCTAAGGCAAGAAAATGATAAATTCAAAATTTGGGACCTCTATCTTTCTCCTAGCTCCTGCAATCGTGTTTACAAGCAAAGAAGGCGGACAGACGGACAGACGGATATTCAGCGACCCCGAAAACCCCCGTATAAGAACTATTTAGGACTATTTAAGCGGGATTAGGTTACATATTTTATAAAACACGATTTTCACTTATATGGGACTCAGGCATGGCAATCAACCGATTCCACCCATTTTCAATACCAACTCCTTCGAGTGCAAACAAATTATAAATCCAAAATTTGGGACCTCTATTGTTCTCCTAGCTCCTGTAATCGTGTTTACAAGCAAAGAGGGCGGACAGACGCACAGACGGATATTCTGCGACCCCAAAAACCCCCGAATAAGAATTATTTAGAACTATTTCAGAGGAATTAGGTTACATATTTTACAAAACACGATTTTCACTTATATGGGACTCAGGCATGGCAGTCAACCGATTCCGCCCATTTTCAATACCAACTCCTTCGAGGGCAAAAAATGATAAATCCATAATTTGTGACGTCTATCTTTCACCTAACTCCTGCAATCGTGTTAACAAGCAAAGAGGGCGGACAGACGGACAGTCGGATATTCAGCGACCCCAAAAACCCCCGTATAAGAACTATTTAGGACTATTTCAGCGGAATTAGGTTACATATTTTACAAAACACGATTTTCACTTATATGGGAATCAGGCATGGCAATCAACCGATTCCACCCATTTTCAATACCAACTCCTTCGAGGCCCAAAAAATGATAAATCCAAAATTTGGGACCTCTATATTTCTCCTAGCTCCTGCAATTGTGTTTACAACCAAAGGGGGCGGACAGACGGACAGACGGATATTCAGCGATCCCAAAAACCCCCGTATAAGAACTATTTAAAACTATTTCAGCGGAATTAGGTTACATATTCCACACAACTCGATTTTCACTTATATGGGACTCAGACATGGCATCAACCGATTCCGCCCATTTTCAATACCAACTCCTTCGAGGGCAAAAAAATGATAAATCCAAAATTTGGGACCTCTATCTTTCTCATAGCTCCTGCAATCGTGTTTACAAGCAAAGAGGGCGGACCGACGGATATTCAGCGCCCCCAAAAACCCCCGTATAAGAACTATTTAGAACTATTTCAGCGGAATTAGGTTACATATTTTACAAAACACGATTTTCACTAATATGGGACTCAGGCGTGGCGGTCAACCGATTCCGCCCATTTTCAATACCAACTCCTTCGAAGGCAAAAAAATGATAAATTAAAAATTTGGGACCTCTATCTTTCTCCTAGCTCCTGCAAACGTGTTTACAAGCAAAAACGGGGGACAGACGGAAAGACGGATATTCAGCGACCCTAAAAACCCCCGTGTAAGAACAATTTAGAACTATTTCAGCGGAATTAGGTTACATATTTTACAAAACACGATTTTCACTTATGTGGGTCTCAGGCGTGGCTTCGACCGATTCCGCCCATTTTCAATACCAACTCCTTCGAGCGCAAAAAATGATACATCCATAATTTGGGACCTCTATCTTTCACCTAGCTCCTGCAAAAAAATTATAAATCCAAAATTTTGGACCTCCATCGTTCTCCTAGCTCCTGCAATCGTGTTTACAAGCAAAGAGGGCGGACAGCCGCACAGACGGATATTCTGCGACTCCAAAAACCCCCGAATAAGAATTATTTAGAACTATTTCAGAGGAATTACGTTACATATTTCACAAAACTCGATTTTCACTTATATGGGACTCAGCCATGGCAGTCAACCGATTCCTTCGAGGGCAAAAAAATGATAAATCCAAAATTTCTGACCTCTATCTTTCTCCTAGCTCCTGCAATCGTGTTTACAAGCAAAGAGGGCGGACAGACGGACAGACGAATATTCAGCGGCCAAAAAAACCCCCGAATAAGAATTATTTAGAACTATTTCAGCTTACATATTTCACAAAACTCGATTTTCACTTATATGGAACTCAGCCATGGCAGTCAACCGATTCCGCCCATTTTCAATACCAACTCCTTCGAGGGCAAAAAATTATAAATTCAAATTTCGGACCTCTATCTTTCTCCTAGCTCCTGCAATCGTGTTTACAAGCAAAGAGGACGGACAGACGGACAGACGGATGTTCAGCGACCCCAAAAACCCCCGTATAAGAACTATTTAGAACTATTTCAGCGGAATTAGGTTACATATTTTACAAAACACGATTTTCACTTATATGGGACTCAGGCATGGCAGTCAACCGATTCCGCCCATTTTCAATACCAACTCCTTCGAGGGCAAAAAAATGATAAATCCAAAATTTGTGACCTCTATCTTTCTCATAGCTCCTGCAATCATGTTTACAAGCAAAGAGGGCGGACAGACGGATATTCATCGACCCCAAAAACCCACGTATAAGAATTATTTAGAACTATTTCAGCGGAATTAGTTTAGATATTTTACAAAACAAGATTTTCACTTATATGGGACTCAGGCATGGCAGTCAACCGATTCCGCCCATTTTCAATACCAACTCCTTCGAGGGCAAAAAAATTATAAATCAAAAATTTGGGACCTCCATCGTTCTCCTAGCTCCTGCAATCGTGTTTACAAGCAAAGAGGGCGGACAGACGGATATTCTGCGACCCCAAAAACCCCCGAATAAGAATTATTTAGAACTATTTCAGAGGAATTAGGTTACTTTTTTTACAAAACACGATTTTCACTTATATGGGACTCAGGCATGGCAGTTAACCGATTCCGCCCATTTTCAATACCAACTCCTTCGAGGGCAATGAAATGATAAATCCAAAATTTGGGACCTCTATCTTTCTCCTAGCTCCTGCAATCGTGTTTACAAGCAAAGAGGGCGGACAGACAGACAGACGGATATTCAGCGACCCCAAAAATCCCCGTATAAGAACTATTTAGGACTATTTCAGCGGAATTAGGTTACATATTTTACAAAACACGATTTTCACTTATATGGGACTCAGGCATGGCAATCAACCGATTCCACCCATTTTCAATACCAACTCCTTCGAGTGCAAAAAAATTATAAATCAAAAATTTGTGACCTCCATCGTTCTCCTAGCTCCTGCAATCGTGTTTACAAGCAAAGAGGGCGGACAGACGCACAGACGGATATTCTGCGACCCCAAAAACCCCCGAATAAGAATTATTTAGAACTATTTCAGAGGAATAGTTGGGTCCCAAGATAAACCGGGTGTTGTGTAATAATGACATGCATCAAGATGATAAATGGATTTACATACTTTACGGAAATTTTCAAAAATGTCAGTCAACAACAGTACATCTGTCTTCAAATATAGAAGCATGTAGTCGTTTAAGGTTTGACATTTAAATGTAAACCAAACACTCAACGCATGTTCATAATCAGAATCACTACAGTCTTTATTCGTTAATAATGAAAAGAATTCTTTGCGAGAGGGTAACATATTTTCCTCCAATTTTTCAATTGAATCGACATAATCATAAGGAAATATACCTTTCCGTTTTAAAAGTTCATATTCTGAGGGATTTGAATATTCTGATTTTAGGATCTTGAAACTATCAGAATCTAAATATTTAGCTAAATTATCTAAACTTGAGGGCATAAATCTAAAAGAATCTAGAAATCTTAACTGTAAAATATAATTTTCTGTTATATGAATTCTCTTTGTAATAGAAATATATAATTCTTTATTTAGAGGAATAACGCTTATATCCCCAGGATACGTCTCTAGTGCCTTCACAAATAAATGACAGTCATAGCCAGAAAAATTATGGAAAATTATGGGAATAAATCTCGGTACTTGATAGTCTAAATTGCATTTTGAATGTGCTGGACCACGATAATGACCAGTTAAGTGACAATGATCAATGACTCTGTCATCACCCAAAATTTGATTGCAAATATGACAATTTACGCTATTTGATTGTGTTTCTCTTTCGTACAGTTCTAAAGGAATTAGTGGTACTACTTTCATTAAATAGTTTTCAGCTAAATCCTTTGTATCTTCTACCAAAGACTTTATAAAAACATCAATCACATTACTACCTGAATGGATTTTAAACTTATTCAGAGTAGAATCGAAAGATGATTTTATAAAGTAGCTGAAAGCAATTGGTATGTGCTTCAGAATATTTATAGAATTTTTTGATGTAGACGTATTGTCTTTACTCAAAATGCACTCAAAATCTGCATATATAACAAATGGTACATCTTGCTTAATTTTTAAATTTTTAAATTCTAGAATATTGTCCACATCTGTTGGCATTTTTGTAACCACTTTGTTACATTCCATTTTATGTTTTGTTAGTGACGCTTCACTAGGTAAGTGTTGTAAACAAAAATTGCAAAAATAATAAACACCCTTATGTTTTGAAACTTGCGTACGCAATAGTCGACTAATGTTTTTTATCCATACAAAATGTGAATTAGTACCATCGCTATTCTGCACGTACAACAAGTTTATATGTATATTTTTTTCACAACGCGTCTTATAATACGGACCGACAATTAATTTTTTTTCCTCATCGCATCCAAATACATTTAAACTTATATTGGTATTATTTTCTTCAAATAGAACAACGTCTTCAATAGATAAAGGAAAGCTTAAATTTGCAAAATCTATACTTACACCAGTGGAAAGCGTTATAAGACGATTATTTATAATTAAAATGTACTGTGAATATTTTTGTTTCAAATCATCGTTTTCTAATGCTGATATTACAGCCCATTTAAAACAATATTCGTCATTGTTTTTTATATTGATACACGCATGTTTATTCCGAATAAAAATGTTCCATATATTTTTATCCTTTTATTGGGGCATATTTGTTTATATTTAATTCAACTTTATGTATACATTTTAGAGACAACCGCTATCTCTTTCTTGGAATGATTCCATTTTATTTATTATTTCTGAACAAAGATTATCGAATAAATGTCCTAATTCTACATCATTTTGAATAATAATCATCTTTGTTTGAAATGACTTGATGCTTATTTCAGCACTATCATCGTTTTCAATTTCATTATTTTTTGTAAATTTTACATATTCTGCAAACAGTTCAATGTTGCATTTTATGATGATATGTTCTAACAAAACATTTTTCAAATAATCTATAATGCTTTGTTTAGCATTTATTAGCAATGTGTCGGGTACAAGCACATCTTCTTTTTTATTTGTGTATACAAACGTTTGTATACGCGACTTAAATAGACTCTTAATGATGTGCGTATCATCATTAAGAAGAATAATGCAATTCTCCTTATGGTTGTTAGTTCTATTGTGACGACTCCGGTCACTTTTTTTTATATCTAAATTGCATTGTTTACACCGTTCATAACTACACGATGGCGATTGCTCATCAATATTTTTAACTTCATGATGGCATCTGATTATATGTTTTTCTAAATAAGCCTTTTTTGAAAAGACTTTATTGCAAATATTACATTTGAAACAGGCCAGACCATGTTTACTATTAAAATGTCTTTTTAAATTATACTTTGATGATAATGTTTCACCACATAACTCACATATATATTTATCATGCGATTGTTGTACGGGAGTTAGTGTAGTCATTTTGATTTTTTTCTTTTTTAATAATTATTGCTAAAAATAAATTTAAATAATTAATATATGTGTATTAAAAAAAAAATGTATTTACTTCTGAGATTGTGTTGTTGATGCTGGTGCTGTTGCTGTTATTGATGCTGTCGGTTTCGAGTATGTTAAACTATTTTTCTGTTACTCCCTTTATATATGAGAAATAAGTTCAGAAGACCCATGGATTTTTTTGTTTGGGAGGTAGCCAATTTCAAACCACATGAGAAAATATTTTTGACTTTTTTGGAAAAGTGATCTGCTGTTGTTTCTTTAAACTTTAAAGGCATCAATTCGTAAACAAATGCATACTCCTGTTAGAATATTAGAAGCCTCTGGATCGTTGCTTGTTTAAATAAATCAAAAGTCTTTCATTGGGTTTTGTTTCGCTTTGTTAATCGAATTTCAAGCCACATGAGAAAATATTATTGCCTTTTTTGAAAAAGTGATCCGCTGTTGCTGCTTAAAACTTTAAAGGCATCAATTCGTAAACAAATGCATACTCCTGGTTGAATATAAAAAGCGTCTGGACCGTTGCTTGTTTAAATAAATCAAAAGTCTTTTATTGGGTTTTGTTTCCCTTTATTTAGTATAAACAAACTACATTGTATGCTACAGTAAGTATGCCGGAGTATAAAGCGATCCGCTGCTGTTGCTTTAAATGAATCAAACGTAAACAAGGTTTTGTTTCGCTTTATTTAGTATAAACAAACTACATTGCTATATTGTATGCTACAGTAAGTATGCTAGAGTATAAGCGACCCGCTTCTGTTGCTTTAAATGAATCAAACGTATACAGAATCAATCTCCTGTTAGAATATTAAAAGCATCTGGATCGTTGATTGTTTAAATAAATCAAAAGTCTTTTATTGGGTTTTGTTTCCCTTTATTTAGTATAAACAAACTACATTGCTACATTGTATGCTACAGTAAGTATGCTGGAGTATTAGCGCTCCGCTGTTGCTGTTTTAAAGGAATCAAACGTAAACAGATATACACTCCTGCTGGAATATTAAAAGTGTCTGGTTGTTGATTGTTTAAAAATAAAAAATCAAACGTGTTTAATTTAGTTTTGTTCAGTCTGATTTAGTTTTGCATTTTCGTGGTATGAAATCACGTATAAAAGCATAGTGATGTACTCTATCTATAAAGCAGTTATGTTTCAGTCGCATAGTCAGAGACACTTATAGCTAGAGCACATCAAAATACAAAGTATAAAAAAAAAAACATTTTAGAACGAAAAATGAACGCTGAACTCCAAAAATTATTTAAAAGTGGAAATATGTCCCAAAAAAAAAATCTCTCAGTTCGCAACATGCTTTTAGCTAAAAAGTATGTGATTTCAAAAATTGAACGTGTTGAAACTCGGTACGGGCAAAAAGTGAGATGTTTGCTGGACAATGAATATTTGGTGTATCTACCACCAATGTTTAATACCACATTAAATGAAGAGCACATAGAGAATATCGGTTCAAATCAATTTCATTTGATTAGGGAGGACAATGAAGGATTTTCTGAACTAAATATATGCTCTATTAAAGGTACAGCAATACTTTTTTTATTATATTCTATTTTCTAATTGTATATTATTATTATTATTTTTTATCTCTTTTCAGATTCCGAAAATAAACTGTAAAAGAGTAATGCTACTGATGCAGTTATATTCATAATTTTTAGATCTACACACACACACACACACACACACATACACACATAATCTTATTTTACTTTTGTATGACTTTCTAAAAATAAAAAGAATTAAATGAATTTAAAAAAATGTCTTCGTCGATGTTATTATTTTTTCTTCTTTCCTTCTGCTTGTAGGAATTCAAAGTCAGCTATTTTGATCACCGCACTTTGATGTGCAATTATAAAAGTTAAAAACGTGAATATTTAGTGAGAGAAAACGATGTTTTATAAAGTTTAAATTATGTTTTTCTGTTTTATTCTTTTTTCAAGTAATTCATAAGATCCTCAATATCAATACATTTTCTAGCATATGAGTAGCAGCTACACGTATCTGGTCCTACAGTACAATTGTCGTTGCTCCAAGAACAGTTCCTAATATGTGTTCCATGTTTTGATGTACACATTCCAACACACTCGACATTAGTAACCAGAATTAAACCATCCACAAGTCTTGTCCAATGTTCCTCCATAATAAGATCTTTATATTGATCCAAAAATTTTTTAATTTTAAGCGATAACAACATGTTTCAACAATTGCTAATTTACAACTAGTCCATACAAACTCCAACCAGAAACTTTAACCCGAATCAGTCCAAGCGTAAAATGATCACATCAGCAAAAGTATATTTACGAATAATTCGAAAAAAAGTTCTTGGCTAATACAGGTTAATATAAAGATTCCGCTAATCTGGGCTGATTCAATTGTGAAATATAAAATTTTTGGCTTTCAGCCTAGACAGCAACCAAAAATCAAAAGATCTCCCGCTAATCTGGGCTGATTCAATTGTGAAATATAAAATTTTTGGCTTTCAGCCTAGACAGCAACCAAAAATCAAAAGATCTCCCGCTAAGTGGCTGTCCCTATCGACATAACAATGAAACTCACTGATCGGCGATCGCAAGAGCGCAATTCAAAGCTTTCATCCAGTGGTGAAACAAGCTCGTTGATGGAGGAGAGCTCGAGGGGAGGAGCAAAAAAGACCGAAAAGAGCTTAAATCTTCAGTTTTTACACTGGAGGAATTTTTCTCCTTCTCACTAAACCCAGAAACCCCATATTAACACTACTAGTATTCCGCATGCAATTTAAAGTCGAAAGTTAACATGTCCGTTGAATTGTTTTAAATATTTTTGTATCAGATCTAAACTTTGTCTACGGCTTTTAATGCAGTATTCCGCAAGGAAATTTAAGTCGAAAGTTAACATTTTCGACGAATTGTTTTAAATGTTATTGTATCAGTTCTAAACTTTGTCTACGGCTTTTAATACAGTGTGCCGTATGGAATTCAAAGTCGAAAGTTAACATTACCGTTGAATTGTTTTAAATGTTATTGTATCAGTTCTAAACTTTGTCTACGGGCTTTAATGCAGTATTCCGCATGGAAATTAAAGTCGAAAGTTAACATTTTCGACGAATTGTTTTAAATGTTATTGTATCAGTTCTAAACTTTGTCTACGGCTTTTAATACAGTGTTCCGCATGGAAGTCAAAGTCGAAAGTTAACATTTCCGTTGAATTGTTTTAAATATTTTTGTATCAGTTCTAAACTTTGTCTACGGCTTTTAATGCAGTATTCCGCAAGGAAATTTAAGTCGAAAGTTAACATTTTCGACGAATTGTTTTAAATGTTATTGTATCAGTTCTAAACTTTGTCTACGGCTTTTAATACAGTGTTCCGCATGGAATTCAAAGTCGAAAGTTACATTTTCGATGAATTGTTTTAAATGTTATTGGATCAGTTCTAAACTTTGTCTACTGCTTTTAATGCAGAATTCCGCAAGGAAATTAAGGTCGAAAGTTAACATTTCCGTTGAATTGTTTTAAATGTTATTGTATCAGTTAACTTTGTCTACGGCATTCAATGCATTATTCCGCAAGGAAATTCAAGTAGAAAGTTAACATTTCCGTTAAATTGTTTTAAATGTTATTGGATCAGTTCAAGACTTTGTCTACGGCTTTTAATGCAGTATTCCGCAAGAAAAATCAAGACGAAAGTTAACATTTCCGTTGAATTGTTTTAAATGTTATTGTATCAGCTATAAACTTTGTCTACGGCTTTTAATGCGGTATTCCGCAAGGAAATTTAAGTCGTTACATTGTTTTAAATGTTAGTTTAGAACTGATCCAAAGTTCTAAACTTTGTCTACGGGTTTTAATGCAGTATTGCGCAAGGAAATTTATGTCGAAAGTTAACATTTTCGATGAATTATTTTAAACGTTATTGTATCAGTTCTAAACTTTATCTACGGCTTTTAATGCAGTATTCCGCATGGAATTCAAAGTCGAAAGTTAACGTTTTCGATTAATTGTTTCAAATGTTATTGGATCAGTTCTAAACTTTGTCTACTGCTTTTAATGCAGTATTCCGTAGGAAATTCAGGTCGAAAGTTAACATTTCCGTTGAATTGTTTTAACATTTTATTGTATCAGTTCTAAGCTTTGTCTACGGCCTTTAATGCAGTATTCCGCATGGAATTTAAAGTCGAAAGTTAACATTTCCGTTGAATTGTTTTAAATGTTATTGGATCAGTTCTAAACTTTGTCTACGGCTTTTAATGCAGTATTCCGCATGGAATTTAAAGTCGGAAGTTAACATTTCCGTAAAATTGTTTTAAATGTTATTAGATCAGTTCTAAACTTTGTCTACGGCTTTTATTGCAGTATTCCGCAAGGAAATTTAAGTCGTTATATTGTTTTAAATGTTAGTTTAGAACTGATCCAAAGTTCTAAACTTTGTCTACGGCTTTTAATGCAGTATTGCGCAAGGAAATTTAAGTAAAAAGTTAACATTTTCGATGAATTATTTTAAACGTAATTGTATCAGTTCTAAACTTTATCTACGGCTTTTAATGCAGTATTCCTCATGGAATTCAAAGTTAACATTTTCTATGAATTGTTTCAAATGTTATTGGATCAGTTCTAAACTTTGTCTACTGCTTTTAATGCAGTTTTCCGCAGGAAATTTAGGTCGAAAGTTAACATTTCCGTTGAATTGTTTTTAAATTTTATTGTATCAGTTCTAAACTTTGTCGACGGCCTTTAATGTAGTATTCCGCATGGAATTTAAAGTCGAAAGTTAACATTTCCGTAAAATTGTTTTAAATGTTATTGGATCAGTTCTGAACTTTGTCTACGGCTTTTAATGCAGTATTCCGCAAGGAAATTCAAGTCGAAAGTAATCATTTCCGTTGAATTGTTTTAAAATTTTATTGTATCAGTACTAAATTTAGTCTACGGCCTTTAATGCAGTATTCCGCATGGAATTTAAAGTCGAAAGTTAACAATTCCGTAAAATTGTTTTAAATGTTATTGTATCAGTTCTAAACTTTGTCTACGGCCTTTAATGCAGTATTCCGCATGGAATTCAAAGTCGAAAGTTAACATTTTCGATGAATTGTTTCAAATGTTATTGGATCAGTTCTAAACTTTGTCTACGGCTTTTAATGCAGTATTCCGCAAGAAAATTCAAGACGAAAGTTAACATTTTCGTTGAATTGTTTTAAATGTTATTGTATCAGTTATAAACTTTGTCTACGACCTTAAATCCATTATTCCGCTAGGAAATTTAAGTCGAAAGTTAACATTTCCGTAAAATTGTTTTAAATGTTATTGTATCAGTTATAAACTTTGTCTACGGCCTTTAATCCATTATTCCGCAACGAAATTTAAGTCGATAGTTAACATTTCCGTAAAATTGTTTTAAGTGTTATTGGATCAGTTCTAATCTTTGTCTACGGCTTTTATTGCAGTATTCGCAAGGAAATTAAAGTCGAAAGTTAACATTTCCGTTAAATTGTTTAAAATGTTATTGGATCAGTATTCCGCAAGGAAATTAATTGTCTACTGCTTTTAATGCAGTATTGCGCAAGGAAATTCAAGTCGAAAGTTAACATTTCCGTTAAATTGTTTTAAAAGTCGAAAGTTAACATTTTCGATGAATTGTTTCAAATGTTATTGGATCAGTTCTAAACTTTGTCAACGGCTTTTAATGCAGCATTCCGCAAGAAAATTCAAGACGAAAGTTAACATTTCCGTTGAATTGTTTTAAATGTTATTGTTTCAGTTATAAACTTTGTCTACGGCCTTTAATCCATTATTCCGCAAGGAAATTTAAGTCGAAAGTTAACATTTCCGTAAAATTGTTTTAAATGTTATTGGATCAGTTCTAAACTTTGTCTACGGCTTTTAATGCCGTATTCGCAAGGAAATTAAAGTCGAAAGTTAACATTTCCGTTAAATTGTTTAAAATGTTATTGGATCAGTATTCCGCACGGAAATTAATTGTCTACTGCTTTTAATGCAGTATTCCGCAAGGAAATTCAAGTCGAAAGTTAACATTTCCGTTAAATTGTTTTAAAAGTCGAAAGTTAACATTTTCGATGAATTGTTTCAAATGTTATTGGATCAGTTCTAAACTTTGTCTACGGCTTTAAATGCAGTATTCCGCAGGAAATTCAGGTCGAAAGTTAACATTTCCGTTGAATTGTTTTAAAATTTTATTGTATCAGTTCTAAACGTTGTCTACGGCCTTTAATGCAGTATTCCGCATGGAATTCAAAGTCGAAAGTTAACATTTCCGTAAAATTGTTTTCAATGTTATTGTATCAGTTCTAAACTTTATCTACGGCTTTTAATGCAGTATTCCCCATGGAATTCAAAGTCGAAAGTTAACATTTTCGATGAATTGTTTCAAATGTTATTGGATCAGTTCTAAACTTTGTCTACTGCTTTTAATGCAGTATTCCGCCGGAAATTCAGGTCGAAAGTTAACATTTCCGTTGAATTGTTTTAAAATTGTATTGTATCAGTTCTAAACTTTGTCTACGGCCTTTAATGCAGTATCCGCATAGAATTTAAAGTCGAAAGTTAACATTTCCGTAAAAATGTTTTAAATGTTATTGGATCAGTTCTAAACTTTGTCTACGGCCTTTAATGCAGTATTCCGCAAGGAAATTCAAGTCGAAAGTAAACATTGCCATTGAATTGTTTTAAAATTTTATTGTATCAGTACTAAACTTTGTCTACGGCCTTTAATGCAGTATTCCGCATGGAATTTAAAGTCGAAAGTTAACATTTCCGTAAAATTGTTTTAAATGTAAACTTTGTCTACGGCTTTTAATGCAGCATTCCGCATGGAATTCAAAGTCGAAAGTTAACGTTTTCGATGAATTATTTTAAACGTTATTGTATCAGTTCTAAACTTTATCTACGGCTTTTAATGCAGCATTCCGCATGGAATTCAAAGTCGAAAGTTAACGTTTTCGATGAATTGTTTCAAATGTTATTGTGTCAGTTATAAACTTTGTCTACGGACTTTAGTGCAGTGTTCCGCATGGAATTCAAAGTCGAAAGTTACATTTTCGATGAATTGTTTTTAAATTTATTGTATCAGTTATAAATTTTGTCTACGGCCTTTAATGCAGTATTCCGCATGGAATTCAAATTCGAAAGTTACATTTTCGATGAATTGTTTTAAATGTTATTGTATCAGTTATAAATTTTGTCTACGACCTTTAATGAAGTATTCCGCATGGAATTTTAAGTCGAAAGTTAACATTTTCGATGAATTGTTTTAAATGTTATTGTATCAGTCATAAACTTTGTCTACGGCTTTTAATGCAGTATTCCGCAAGGAAATTAAGGTCGAAAGCTAACATTTAAGTTGAATTGTTTTAAATGTTATTGTGTCAGTTCTAAACTTTGTCTACGGCCTTTAATGCAGTATTCCGCATGGAATTTAAAGTCGAAAGTTTACATTTCCGTTAAATTGTTTTAAATGTTATTGGATCAGTTCTAAACTTTGTCTACGGCTTTTAATGCATAATTCCGCAAGGAAATTCAAGTCGAAAGTAAACATTACCGTTGAATTGTTTTAAATGTTATTGTATCAGTTATAAACGTTGTCTACGGGCTTTAATGCAGTATTCCGCAATTCAAGTCGAAAGTTAACATGTATTCCGCAAGGAAATTCAAGTCGAAAGTAACATTTCCGTTAAATTGTTTTAAATGTTATTGGATCAGTTCTAAACTTTGTCTACGTCTTTTAATGTAGTATTGCGCAAGGAAATTTAAGTCGAAAGTTAACATTTTCTATGAATTATTTTAAACGTTATTGTAAGAGTTCTAAACTTTATCTACGGCTTTTAATGCATAATTCCGCACGGAAATTCAATTCGAAAGTAAACATTACCGTTGAATTGTTTTAAATGTTATTGTATCAGTTCTACACGTTGTCTACGGGCTTTAATGCAGTATTCCGCAATTCAAGTCGAAAGTTAACATGTATCCCGCAAGGAAATTCAAGTCGAAAGTTAACATTTCCGTTGAATTGTTTTAAATGTTATTGTATCAGTGCTAAACTTTGTCTACGGCCTTTAATGCATTATATTATTGGATCAGTATTCCGCAAGGAAATTAAAGTCGAAAGTTAACATTTCCGTTAAATTGCTTAAAATGTTATTGGATCAGTATTCCGCAAGGAAATTAATTGTCTACTGCTTTTAATGCAGTATTCCGCAAGGAAATTCAAGTCGAAAGTTAACATTTCCGTTAAATTATTTTAAAAGTCGAAAGTTAACATTTTCGATGAATTCTTTCAAATGTTATTGGATCAGTTCTAAACTTTGTCTACCGCTTTTAATGCAGTATTCCGCATGGAATTCAAAGTCGAAAGTTAACATTTCCGTAAAATTGTTTTAAATGTTATTGTATCAGTTCTAAACTTTATCTACGTCTTTTAATGCAGTATTCCCCATGGAATTCAAAGTCGAAAGTTAACATTTTCGATGAATTGTTTCAAATGTTATTGGATCAGTTCTAAACTTTGTCTACTGCTTTTAATGCAGAATTCCGCAGGAAATTCAGGTCGAAAGTTAACATTTCCATTGAATTGTTTTAAAATTTTATTGTATCAGTTCTAAACTTTGTCTACGGTCTTTAATGCAGTATCCGCATGGAATTTAAAGTCGAAAGTTAACATTTCCGTAAAATTGTTTTAAATGTTATTGGATCAGTTCTAAACTTTGTCTACGGCTTTTAATGCAGTATTCCGCAAGGAAATTCAAGTCGAAAGTAAACATTTCCATTGAATTGTTTTAAAATTTTATTGTATCAGTACTAAACTTTGTCTACGGCCTTTAATGCAGTATTCCGCATGGAAAGTCGAAAGTTAACATTTCCGTAAAATTGTTTTAAATGTAAACTTTGTCTACGGCTTTTAATGCAGCATTCCGCATGGAATTCAAAGTCGAAAGTTAACATTTCCGTTGAATTGTTTCAAATGTTATTGTATCAGTTCTAAACTTTGTCTCTGGGCTTTAATGCAATATTCCGCATGGAATTTAAAGTCTAAAGTTTACATTTCCGTTAAATTGTTTTAAATGTTATTGGATCAGTTCTAAACTTTGTCTACGGCTTTTAATTGCGTATTGCGCAAGGAAATTTAAGTTGAAAGTTAACATTTTCGATGAATTCTTTTAAACGTTATTGTATCAGTTCTAAACTTTATCTACGGCTTTTAATGCATAATTCCGCAAGGAAATTCAAGTTGAAAGTAAACATTACCGTTGAATTGTTTTAAATGTTATTGTATCAGTTCTAAACGTTGTCTACGGGCTTTAATGCAGTATTCCGCAATTCAAGTCGAAAGTTAACATGTATTCCGCAAGGAAATTCAAGTCGAAAGTAACATTTCCGTTAAATTGTTTTAAATGTTATTGGATCAGTTCTACACTTTGTCTACGTCTTTTAATGCAGTATTGCGCAAGGAAATTTAAGTCGAAAGTTAACATTTTCTATGAATTATTTTAAACGTTATTGTAAGAGTTCTAAACTTTATCTACGGCTTTTAATGCATAATTCCGCACGGAAATTCAATTCGAAAGTAAACATTACCGTTGAATTGTTTTAAATGTTATTGTATCAGTTCTAAACGTTGTCTACGGCCTTTAATGCAGTATCCCGCAATTCAAGTCGAAAGTTAACATGTATTCCGCAAGGAAATTCAAGTCGAAAGTAACATTTCCGTTAAATTGTTTTAAATGTTATTGGATCAGTTCTAAACTTTGTCTACATCTTTTAATGTAGTATTGCGCAAGGAAATTTAAGTCGAAAGTTAACATTTTCGATGAATTATTTTAAACGTTATTGTATCAGTTCTAAACGTTGTCTACTGGCTTTAATGCAGTATTCCGCATCGAATTTAAAGACGAAAGTTATCATTTCGGTTAAATTGTTTTAAATGTTTTTTTATCAGTTCTAAACTTTGTGTACGGTCTGAATGAAGTATTCAGCAAGGAAATTTAAGTCGAAAGTTAACATTTTCGATGAATTGTATTAAATGTTATTGTACCAGTTATAAACTTTGTCTACGGCCTTTAATGCAGTATTCCGCATGGAATTCAAAGTCGACAGTTAACATTTCCGTTGAATTGTTTTAAATGTTATAGTATCAGTTCTAAACTTTGTCTACGGCCGTTAATGCATTATTCGGTATAGAAATTAAAGACGAAAGTTAACATTTTCGATGAAATTTTTTAAATGTTATTGGATCAGTTCTAAACTTTGTCTACGGCTTTTAATGCAGTATTCCGCAAGGAAATTTAAGTCGTTACATTGTTTTAAATGTTAGTTTAGAACTGATCCAAAGTTCTAAACTTTGCCTACGGCTTTTAATGCAGTATTGCGCAAGGACATTTAAGTCGAAAGTTAACATTTTCGATGAATTATTTTAAACGTTATTGTATCAGTTATAAACTTTATCTGAGGCTTTTAATGCAGTATTCCGCATGGAATTCAAAGTCGAAAGTTAACATTTTCGATGAATTGTTTCAAATGTTATTGGATCAGTTCTAAACTTTGTCTACTGCTTTTAATGCAGTATTCCGCAGGGAATTCAGGTCGAAAGTTAACATTTCCGTTGAATTGTTTTAAAATTTTATTGTATCAGTTCTAAACTTTGTCTACGGCCTTTAATGCAGTATTCCGCATGGAATTTAAAGTCGAAAGTTAACATTTCCGTAAAATTGTTTTAAATGTTATTGGATCAGTTCTAAACTTTGTCTACGGCTCTTAATGCAGTATTCCGCAAGTAAATTCAAGTCGAAAGTAAACATTACCGTTGAATTGTTTTAAATGTTATTGTATCAGTTCTAAACTTTGTCTACGGCCTTTAATGCAGTATTCCGCATGGAATTCAAAGTCGAAAGTTAACACTTTCGATGAATTGTTTCAAATGCTATTGGATCAGTTCTAAATTTTGTCTACTGCTTTTAATGCAGTATTCCGCAGGGAATTCAGGTCGAAAGTTAACATTTTTGTTGAATTGTTTTAAAATTTTATTGTATCAGTTCTAAACTTTGTCTACGGCCTTTAATGCAGTATTCCGCATGGAATTTAAAGTCGAAAGTTAACATTTCCGTAAAATTGTTTTAAATGTTATTGGATCAGTTCTAAACTTTGTCCATGGCTTTTATGCAGTATTCCGCAAGGAAATTCAAGTCGAAAGTTAACATTTCCGTTAAATTGTTTTAAATGTTATTGGATCAGTTCTAAACTTTGTCTACGGCTTTTAATGCAGTATTCCGCAATTTTTGATGAATTGTATTAAATGTTATTGTATCAGTTCTAAACTTTGTCTACGGCTTTTAATGCAGTATTCCCCATGGAATTCAAAGTCGAAAGTTAACATTTTCGATGAATTGTTTTAAATGTTATTGTATCAGTTCTAAACTTTATCTACGGCTTTCAATGCAGTATTCCCCATGGAATTCAAAGTCGAAAGTTAACATTTTCGATGAATTGTTTTAAATGTTATTGGATCAGTTCTAAACTTTGTCTACGGCTTTTAATGCAGTATTCCGCAATTTTTGATGAATTGTATTAAATGTTATTGTATCAGTTCTAAACTTTGTCTACGGCCTTTAATGCAGTATTCCGCATGGAATTCAAGTCGAAAGTTAACATTTCCGTTAAATTGTTTTAAAAGTTATTGTATCAGTTCTAAACTTTATCTACGGCTTTTAATGCAGTATTCCCCATGGAATTCAAAGTCGAAAGTTAACATTTTCGATGAATTGTTTTAAATGTTATTGGATCAGTTCTAAACTTTGTCTACTGTTTTTAATGCAGTATTCCGCAGGAAATTCAGGTCGAAAATTAACATTTCCGTTGAATTGTTTTAAAATTTTATTGTATCAGTTCTAAACTTTGTCTACGGCCTTTAATGCAGTATCCGCATGGAATTTAAAGTCGAAAGTTAACATTTCCGTAAAATTGTTTTAAATGTTATTGGATCAGTTCTAAACTTTGTCTACGGCTTTTAATGCAGTATTCCGCAAGGAAATTCAAGTCGAAAGTAAACATTTCCATTGAATTGTTTTAAAATTTTATTGTATCAGTACTAAACTTTGTCTACGGCCTTTAATGCAGTATTCCGCATGGAATTTAAAGTCGAAAGTTAACATTTCCGTAAAATTGTTTTAAATGTAAACTTTGTCTACGGCTTTTAATGCAGCATTCCGCATGGAATTCAAAGTCGAAAGTTAACGTTTTCGATGAATTATTTTAAACGTTATTGTATCAGTTCCAAAATTTATCTACGGCTTTTAATGCAGTATTCCGCATGGAATTCAAAGTCGAAAGTTAACGTTTTCGATGAATTGTTTCAAATGTTATTGTGTCAGTTATAAACTTTGTCTACGGCTTTTAGTGCAGTGTTCCGCATGGAATTCAAAGTCGAAAGTTACATTTTCGATGAATTGTTTTTAAATTTATTGTATCAGTTATAAATTTTGTCTACGGCCTTTAATGCAGTATTCCGCATGGAATTTTAAGTCGAAAGTTAACATTGTCGATGAATTATTTTAAACGTTATTGTATCAGTTCTAAACTTTATGTACGGCTTTCAATGCATAATTCCGCACGGAAATTCAATTCGAAAGTAAACATTACCGTTGAATTGTTTTAAATGTTATTGTATCAGTTCTAAACGTTGTCTACGGGCTTTAATGCAGTATTCCGCAATTCAAGTCGAAAGTTAACATGTATTCCGCAAGGAAATTCAAGTCGAAAGTAACATTTCCGTTAAATTGTTTTAAATGTTATTGGATCAGTTCTAAACTTTGTCTACGTCTTTTAATGTAGTATTGCGCAAGGAAATTTAAGTCGAAAGTTAACATTTTCGATGAATTATTTTAAACGTTATTGTATCAGTTCTAAACTTTATCTACGGCTTTTAATGCATAATTCCGCACGGAAATTCAATTCGAAAGTAAACATTACCGTTGAATTGTTTTAAATGTTATTGTATCAATTCTAAACGTTGTCTACGGGCTTTAATGCAGTATCCCGCAATTCAAGTCGAAAGTTAACATGTATTCCGCAAGGAAATTCAAGTCGAAAGTAACATTTCCGTTAAATTGTTTTAAATGTTATTGGATCAGTTCTAAACTTTGTCTACGTCTTTTAATGTAGTATTGCGCAAGGAAATTTAAGTCGAAAGTTAACATTTTCGATGAATTATTTTAAACGTTATTGTATCAGTTCTAAACGTTGTCTACTGGCTTTAATGCAGTATTCCGCATCGAATTTAAAGACGAAAGTTATCATTTCGGTTAAATTGTTTTAAATGTTTTTTTATCAGTTCTAAACTTTGTGTACGGTCTGAATGAAGTATTCAGCAAGGAAATTTAAGTCGAAAGTTAACATTTTCGATGAATTGTATTAAATGTTATTGTACCAGTTATAAACTTTGTCTACGGCCTTTAATGCAGTATTCCGCATGGAATTCAAAGTCGACAGTTAACATTTCCGTTGAATTGTTTTAAATGTTATAGTATCAGTTCTAAACTTTGTCTACGGCCGTTAATGCATTATTCGGTATAGAAATTGAAGACTAAAGTTAACATTTTCGAAGAATTGTTTTAAATGTTATTGGATTAGTTCTAAACTTTGTCTACGGCTCTTAATGCAGTATTCCGCATGGAATTCAAAGTCGAAAGTTAAAATTTTCGATGAAATGTTTTAAATGTTATTGTATCTGTTCTTAACTTTGTCTACGGTTTTTAATGCAGTATCCCGCAAGGAAATTTAAGTCGAAAGTTAACATTTTCGATGAATTGTTTTAAATGTTATTGTATGAGTTCTAAACTTTGTCTACGGCTTTTAATGCAGTATTCCGCAAGGAAATTTAAGTCGTTACATTGTTTTAAATGTTAGTTTAGAACTGATCCAAAGTTCTAAACTTTGCCTACGGCTTTTAATGCAGTATTGCGCAAGGACATTTAAGTCCGAAAGTTAACATTTTCGATGAATTATTTTAAACGTTATTGTATCAGTTATAAACTTTATCTGAGGCTTTTAATGCAGTATTCCGCATGGAATTCAAAGTCGAAAGTTAACATTTTCGATGAATTGTTTCAAATGTTATTGGATCAGTTCTAAACTTTGTCTACTGCTTTTAATGCAGTATTCCGCAGGGAATTCAGGTCGAAAGTTAACATTTCCGTTGAATTGTTTTAAAATTTTATTGTATCAGTTCTAAACTTTGTCTACGGCCTTTAATGCAGTATTCCGCATGGAATTTAAAGTCGAAAGTTAACATTTCCGTAAAATTGTTTTAAATGTTATTGGATCAGTTCTAAACTTTGTCTACGGCTCTTAATTCAGTATTCCGCAAGTAAATTCAAGTCGAAAGTAAACATTACCGTTGAATTGTTTTAAATGTTATTGTATCAGTTCTAAACTTTGTCTACGGCCTTTAATGCAGTATTCCGCATGGAATTCAAAGTCGAAAGTTAACACTTTCGATGAATTGTTTCAAATGTTATTGGATCAGTTCTAAATTTTGTCTACTGCTTTTAATGCAGTATTCCGCAGGGAATTCAGGTCGAAAGTTAACATTTTTGTTGAATTGTTTTAAAATTTTATTGTATCAGTTCTAAACTTTGTCTACGGCCTTTAATGCAGTATTCCGCATGGAATTTAAAGTCGAAAGTTAACATTTCCGTAAAATTGTTTTAAATGTTATTGGATCAGTTCTAAACTTTGTCCATGGCTTTTATGCAGTATTCCGCAAGGAAATTCAAGTCGAAAGTTAACATTTCCGTTAAATTGTTTTAAATGTTATTGGATCAGTTCTAAACTTTGTCTACGGCTTTTAATGCAGTATTCCGCAATTTTTGATGAATTGTATTAAATGTTATTGTATCAGTTCTAAACTTTGTCTACGGCCTTTAATGCAGTATTCCGCATGGAATTCAAAGTCGAAAGTTAACACTTTCGATGAATTGTTTCAAATGTTATTGGATCAGTTCTAAATTTTGTCTACTGCTTTTAATGCAGTATTCCGCAGGGAATTCAGGTCGAAAGTTAACATTTTTGTTGAATTGTTTTAAAATTTTATTGTATCAGTTCTAAACTTTGTCTACGGCCTTTAATGCAGTATTCCGCATGGAATTTAAAGTCGAAAGTTAACATTTCCGTAAAATTGTTTTAAATGTTATTGGATCAGTTCTAAACTTTGTCCATGGCTTTTATGCAGTATTCCGCAAGGAAATTCAAGTCGAAAGTTAACATTTCCGTTAAATTGTTTTAAATGTTATTGGATCAGTTCTAAACTTTGTCTACGGCTTTTAATGCAGTATTCCGCAATTTTTGATGAATTGTATTAAATGTTATTGTATCAGTTCTAAACTTTGTCTACGGCTTTTAATGCAGTATTCCCCATGGAATTCAAAGTCGAAAGTTAACATTTTCGATGAATTGTTTTAAATGTTATTGTATCAGTTCTAAACTTTATCTACGGCTTTCAATGCAGTATTCCCCATGGAATTCAAAGTCGAAAGTTAACATTTTCGATGAATTGTTTTAAATGTTATTGGATCAGTTCTAAACTTTGTCTACGGCTTTTAATGCAGTATTCCGCAATTTTTGATGAATTGTATTAAATGTTATTGTATCAGTTCTAAACTTTGTCTACGGCCTTTAATGCAGTATTCCGCATGGAATTCAAGTCGAAAGTTAACATTTCCGTTAAATTGTTTTAAAAGTTATTGTATCAGTTCTAAACTTTATCTACGGCTTTTAATGCAGTATTCCCCATGGAATTCAAAGTCGAAAGTTAACATTTTCGATGAATTGTTTTAAATGTTATTGGATCAGTTCTAAACTTTGTCTACTGTTTTTAATGCAGTATTCCGCAGGAAATTCAGGTCGAAAATTAACATTTCCATTGAATTGTTTTAAAATTTTATTGTATCAGTTCTAAACTTTGTCTACGGCCTTTAATGCAGTATCCGCATGGAATTTAAAGTCGAAAGTTAACATTTCCGTAAAATTGTTTTAAATGTTATTGGATCAGTTCTAAACTTTGTCTACGGCTTTTAATGCAGTATTCCGCAAGGAAATTCAAGTCGAAAGTAAACATTTCCATTGAATTGTTTTAAAATTTTATTGTATCAGTACTAAACTTTGTCTACGGCCTTTAATGCAGTATTCCGCATGGAATTTAAAGTCGAAAGTTAACATTTCCGTAAAATCGTTTTAAATGTAAACTTTGTCTACGGCTTTTAATGCAGCATTCCGCATGGAATTCAAAGTCGAAAGTTAACGTTTTCGATGAATTATTTTAAACGTTATTGTATCAGTTCCAAAATTTATCTACGGCTTTTAATGCAGTATTCCGCATGGAATTCAAAGTCGAAAGTTAACGTTTTCGATGAATTGTTTCAAATGTTATTGTGTCAGTTATAAACTTTGTCTACGGCTTTTAGTGCAGTGTTCCGCATGGAATTCAAAGTCGAAAGTTACATTTTCGATGAATTGTTTTTAAATTTATTGTATCAGTTATAAATTTTGTCTACGGCCTTTAATGCAGTATTCCGCATGGAATTTTAAGTCGAAAGTTAACATTTTCGATGAATTGTTTTAAATGTTATTGTATCAGTTCTAAACTTTATGTACGGCTTTCAATGCATAATTCCGCACGGAAATTCAATTCGAAAGTAAACATTACCGTTGAATTGTTTTAAATGTTATTGTATCAGTTCTAAACGTTGTCTACGGGCTTTAATGCAGTATTCCGCAATTCAAGTCGAAAGTTAACATGTATCCCGCAAGGAAATTCAAGTCGAAAGTAACATTTCCGTTAAATTGTTTTAAATGTTATTGGATCAGTTCTAAACTTTGTCTACGTCTTTTAATGTAGTATTGCGCAAGGAAATTTAAGTCGAAAGTTAACATTTTCGATGAATTATTTTAAACGTTATTGTATCAGTTCTAAACTTTATCTACGGCTTTTAATGCATAATTCCGCACGGAAATTCAATTCGAAAGTAAACATTACCGTTGAATTGTTTTAAATGTTATTGTATCAATTCTAAACGTTGTCTACGGGCTTTAATGCAGTATCCCGCAATTCAAGTCGAAAGTTAACATGTATTCCGCAAGGAAATTCAAGTCGAAAGTAACATTTCCGTTAAATTGTTTTAAATGTTATTGGATCAGTTCTAAACTTTGTCTACGTCTTTTAATGTAGTATTGCGCAAGGAAATTTAAGTCGAAAGTTAACATTTTCGATGAATTATTTTAAACGTTATTGTATCAGTTCTAAACGTTGTCTACTGGCTTTAATGCAGTATTCCGCATCGAATTTAAAGACGAAAGTTATCATTTCGGTTAAATTGTTTTAAATGTTTTTTTATCAGTTCTAAACTTTGTGTACGGTCTGAATGAAGTATTCAGCAAGGAAATTTAAGTCGAAAGTTAACATTTTCGATGAATTGTATTAAATGTTATTGTACCAGTTATAAACTTTGTCTACGGCCTTTAATGCAGTATTCCGCATGGAATTCAAAGTCGACAGTTAACATTTCCGTTGAATTGTTTTAAATGTTATAGTATCAGTTCTAAACTTTGTCTACGGCCGTTAATGCATTATTCGGTATAGAAATTGAAGACTAAAGTTAACATTTTCGAAGAATTGTTTTAAATGTTATTGGATTAGTTCTAAACTTTGTCTACGGCTCTTAATGCAGTATTCCGCATGGAATTCAAAGTCGAAAGTTAAAATTTTCGATGAAATGTTTTAAATGTTATTGTATCTGTTCTTAACTTTGTCTACGGTTTTTAATGCAGTATCCCGCAAGGAAATTTAAGTCGAAAGTTAACATTTTCGATGAATTGTTTTAAATGTTATTGTATGAGTTCTAAACTTTGTCTACGGCTTTTAATGCAGTATTCCGCAAGGAAATTTAAGTCGTTACATTGTTTTAAATGTTAGTTTAGAACTGATCCAAAGTTCTAAACTTTGCCTACGGCTTTTAATGCAGTATTGCGCAAGGACATTTAAGTCCGAAAGTTAACATTTTCGATGAATTATTTTAAACGTTATTGTATCAGTTATAAACTTTATCTGAGGCTTTTAATGCAGTATTCCGCATGGAATTCAAAGTCGAAAGTTAACATTTTCGATGAATTGTTTCAAATGTTATTGGATCAGTTCTAAACTTTGTCTACTGCTTTTAATGCAGTATTCCGCAGGGAATTCAGGTCGAAAGTTAACATTTCCGTTGAATTGTTTTAAAATTTTATTGTATCAGTTCTAAACTTTGTCTACGGCCTTTAATGCAGTATTCCGCATGGAATTTAAAGTCGAAAGTTAACATTTCCGTAAAATTGTTTTAAATGTTATTGGATCAGTTCTAAACTTTGTCTACGGCTCTTAATTCAGTATTCCGCAAGTAAATTCAAGTCGAAAGTAAACATTACCGTTGAATTGTTTTAAATGTTATTGTATCAGTTCTAAACTTTGTCTACGGCCTTTAATGCAGTATTCCGCATGGAATTCAAAGTCGAAAGTTAACACTTTCGATGAATTGTTTCAAATGTTATTGGATCAGTTCTAAATTTTGTCTACTGCTTTTAATGCAGTATTCCGCAGGGAATTCAGGTCGAAAGTTAACATTTTTGTTGAATTGTTTTAAAATTTTATTGTATCAGTTCTAAACTTTGTCTACGGCCTTTAATGCAGTATTCCGCATGGAATTTAAAGTCGAAAGTTAACATTTCCGTAAAATTGTTTTAAATGTTATTGGATCAGTTCTAAACTTTGTCCATGGCTTTTATGCAGTATTCCGCAAGGAAATTCAAGTCGAAAGTTAACATTTCCGTTAAATTGTTTTAAATGTTATTGGATCAGTTCTAAACTTTGTCTACGGCTTTTAATGCAGTATTCCGCAATTTTTGATGAATTGTATTAAATGTTATTGTATCAGTTCTAAACTTTGTCTACGGCTTTTAATGCAGTATTCCCCATGGAATTCAAAGTCGAAAGTTAACATTTTCGATGAATTGTTTTAAATGTTATTGTATCAGTTCTAAACTTTA
The DNA here is from genome assembly GCA_951394025.1 of Heteromyza rotundicornis. NCBI lineage: Eukaryota > Metazoa > Arthropoda > Insecta > Diptera > Heleomyzidae > Heteromyza > Heteromyza rotundicornis. The sequence goes on from OX596012.1 coordinate 31,308,344, forward strand.
TCTACGGCTTTTAATGCAGTATTCCCCATGGAATTCAAAGTCGAAAGTTAACATTTTCGATGAATTGTTTTAAATGTTATTGGATCAGTTCTAAACTTTGTCTACGGCTTTTAATGCAGTATTCCGCAATTTTTGATGAATTGTATTAAATGTTATTGTATCAGTTCTAAACTTTGTCTACGGCCTTTAATGCAGTATTCCGCATGGAATTCAAGTCGAAAGTTAACATTTCCGTTAAATTGTTTTAAAACTTATTGTATCAGTTCTAAACTTTATCTACGGCTTTTAATGCAGTATTCCCCATGGAATTCAAAGTCGAAAGTTAACATTTTCGATGAATTGTTTTAAATGTTATTGAATCAGTTCTAAACTTTGTCTACTGCTTTTAATGCAGTATTCCGCAGGAAATTCAGGTCGAAAATTAACATTTCCGTTGAATTGTTTTAAAATTTTATTGTATCAGTTCTAAACTTTGTCTACGGCCTTTAATGCAGTATCCGCATGGAATTTAAAGTCGAAAGTTACCATTTCCGTAAAATTGTTTTAAATGTTATTGGATCAGTTCTAAACTTTGTCTACGGCCTTTAATGCAGTATTCCGCATGGAATTTAAAGTCGAAAGTTAACATTTCCGTAAAATTGTTTTAAATGTAAACTTTGTCTACGGCTTTTAATGCAGCATTCCGCATGGAATTCAAAGTCGAAAGTTAACGTTTTCGATGAATTATTTTAAACGTTATTGTATCAGTTCCAAAATTTATCTACGGCTTTTAATGCAGTATTCCGCATGGAATTCAAAGTCGAAAGTTACATTTTCGATGAATTGTTTTTAAATTTATTGTATCAGTTATAAATTTTGTCTACGGCCTTTAATGCAGTTAACGTTTTCGATGAATTTTTTCAAATGTTATTGTGTCAGTTATAAACTTTGTCTACGGCTTTTAGTGCAGTGTTCCGCATGGAATTCAAAGTCGAAAGTTACATTTTCGATGAATTGTTTTTAAATTTATTGTATCAGTTATAAATTTTGTCTACGGCCTTTAATGCAGTATTCCGCATGGAATTTTAAGTCGAAAGTTAACATTTTCGATGAATTATTTTAAACGTTATTGTATCAGTTCTAAACTTTATGTACGGCTTTTAATGCATAATTCCGCACGGAAATTCAATTCGAAAGTAAACATTACCGTTGAATTGTTTTAAATGTTATTGTATCAGTTCTAAACGTTGTCTACGGGCTTTAATGCAGTATTCCGCAATTCAAATCGAAAGTTAACATGTATTCCGCAAGGAAATTCAAGTCGAAAGTAACATTTCCGTTAAATTGTTTTAAATGTTATTGGATCGCCTGTAGGAAATATCGCCCAATGAAAAATCGCCCAAAAACAAAAATGAAAAATCGCCCAAAAATTAAAAAGGAAATATCACCCAAAAAAAAAAGGAAAAATCGCCCAAAAACTAAAATGGAAAAATCACCCAAAAATTTGGAAAAATCGCCCAAAAATAAAAATGAAAAATAGCCCAAAAATATTATATAAAAAATTTGTGGGCGATTTTTCCAAATTTTTGGGTGATTTTTCCTTTAAAATAAAAATGAAAAATCAAACAAAAAAAGTTTTGGGCGACTATATATTTTGTTGAACTTTGTTCTTTTTCTTCTTTGTGTTACCATATGTTAATCAGGTGGTGCATTTGAAAAGGTATGCTCAGAGTTTTGTTTTTTGATTCGACCCTTTTTAAGGCCACCGAGTATATATACAAACAGAGCGATGTTAATTTAATGACATGGGAAATGTATGGAATAGGTGTGCTGTACTCTTTGTGGGGAGTTAGCGCCGCGTGCTAAAAATGTTACCAAAAAATCGTTCGATTTTTTGTGGTAGTGAATAGGAGTTCTGTGGTATGCTGTATGCTGTTGTTATAAGCGCCGCAAGCAAAAAATTTCAAAAAATCGCGCGATTTTTTGTTAAAATTTTTTAAGGTTGGATTGATGTGTGTTGTGTTTTTAACAGTTTCATTGTTGCTGAACTCTTTCCATAAGGTTGTTGCGATTTTACCTTTATAATTTTTGGGCGATTTTTAATTTTTGTTTTGGGCGATTTTTCCAAATTTTTGTATGAAAAATTTTTGGGCGATATTTCCTACAGCCTATTGGATCAGTTCTAAACTTTGTCTACGTCTTTTAATGTAGTATTGCGCAAGGAAATTTAAGTCGAAAGTTAACATTTTCGATGAATTATTTTAAACGTTATTGTATCAGTTCTAAACTTTATCTACGGCTTTTAATGCATAATTCCGCAAGGAAATTCAAGTCGAAAGTAAACATTACCGTTGAATTGTTTTAAATGTTATTGTATCAGTTCTAAACGTTGTCTACGGGCTTTTATGCAGTATTCCGCAATTCCATGCGGAATATTGCATTAAAGGCCGTAGACAAAGTTTAGAACTGATACAATAAAATTTTAAAACAATTCAACGGAAATGTTAACTTTCGACCTGAATTCCCTGCGGAATACTGCATTAAAAGCAGTAGACAAAGTTTAGAACTGATCCAATAACATTTGAAACAATTCATCGAAAATGTTAACTTTCGACTTTGAATTCCATGCGGAATACTGCATTAAAAGCCTTAGATAAAGTTTATAACTGATACAATAACGTTTAAAATAATTCATCGAAAATGTTAACTTTCGACTTAAATGTCCTTGCGCAATACTGCATTAAAAGCCGTAGGCAAAGTTTAGAACTTTGGATCAGTTCTAAACTAACATTTAAAACAATGTAACGAA